>RJWM01008181.1:0-74157 GCA_004363535.1 Dasyprocta punctata | reverse complement strand
AATCAGAATAGATGGTCTCTACCTCAACCTGATAAAAGCCATATATCATAAACCAATAGCCAACATCTTACTAAATGGAGAAAAACTGAAAACTTTCAACCTAAAATCAGGAACAAGACAAGGATGTCCATTATCACCACTCCTATTCAATATAGTTCTGGAAATATTAGCCAGAGCAATTAGACAAGAGAAAGAAATATAGGGAATAAGGATAGGAAAGGAAGAAGTGAAATTATCATTATTTGCAGACGATATGACCCCCAAAAATCCATTAGAAGACTTCTAGAAGTAATAACCAAATTTAGTAATGTAGCTGGATACAAGGTCAACACTCAAAAATCAATAGCATTCCTGTACACAAACAACAAAGTCACTGAGAGAGAAATAAGAGAAACCACACCCTTCAGTATAACATCCAAAAAAATGAAATACTTAGGAATCAATCTAACAAAGGAAGTAAAAGATCTATACAGTGAAAATTACATCACTCTAAAGAAGGAAATCGAAGAAGATTTCAGAAAATGGAAAGATATTCCCTGTTCATGAATAGGAAGAACAAACATCGTGAAAATGACCTTTCTCCCAAAATTATTATACAGATTTAATGCAATCCCAATCAAAATACCACTTGCCTACCTCACAGAGCTAGAGAAAGCATTCCTGAAATTCATCTGGAACCAGAAAAGACCTAGAATAGCAAAAGCAATTCTGGCCTACAAAGGTAAGGCAGGAGGCATCACAATCCCCGACTTGAAACTATACTACAAAGCTACTGTGATAAAATCAGCATGATACTGGAATAAAAACAGACCTGAAGATCAATGGAATAGATTAGAAGATACAGCCACAACTACAAACACACTTAGCCACCTCATCTTTGACAAAGGGGTCAAACATGTACATTGGAAGAAAGACAGCCTCTTTAACAAATGGTGCTGGAAAAACTGGCTTTCTATATGCCATAAACTAAAACTAGATCCATGCCTATCACTATGCACTAAAATAAAGTCAAAATGGATCAAAGATCTGAATGTAAAAACAGAGACACTAAACTTACTAGAAGATAAAGTAGGTAAAAATCTTGATGACATAGGAGCAGGCAGAGAGTTCATGAACAAAAATCAAATTGCATGGGAAACACTTCCCAGAATCAACAACTGGGATCTCATCTTACTAAAATGTTTTTGCACGTCAAAGGAAATCTCCAACAGAGTCAAAAGAAAACCCACGAACTGGGAAAATACCTTAGCCAATTGTCCATCAGACAAAGGACTTCTATCTAAAACATATAAAGAATTAAAAGAAATCAGGCCCCTAAAATTCAAGGACCCAATCCAAAAATGGGCATCTGAGATGAATACACACTTCTCAGAGAAAGAAATTACAAATGGCAAATAAATAGATGAAAAAATGTTCAACATCAATGGTCATTCAGGAAATGCAAAGTAAAACAATGCTGAGATTCCATCTCACTCCAGAAAGAGTGGCCAGGATTAAAAAATCAACCAACAACAAATGCTGGAGGGGCTGTGGGGAAAAAGGAACTCTTCTCCACTGTCGGTGTGAGTGTAGACTGGTGCAACCACTGTGGAAGTCAGTGTGGAGATTCCTCAAAAAGCTAGGATTAGAGATCCCATTTAACCCAGCTGTCCCTCTTCTGGGCATTTTCCCAGAGGAATTGAAAGCATCATACCATAGTGACATCTGTGCACCCATGTTTATAGCCTCCCAATTTGTAATAGCCAGATTTTGGAAACAACCCAAGTGCCCATCAATCAAAGAATGGATAAAAAAGATGTGGTATTTTTATACAATGGAGTACTACTCAGCTATTAAGAAAGATTGCATTGAGACTTTTGTAAGTAAATGGTCACGACTTGAGACCATACTCATAAGTGAGATAAATCAAACCCGCATGTGTAAATACCGTATTGTCTCCCTAGTGTAAGAAATGGGAAAATATACATGACCCAAAATCTATAATAAATACTACGTAAGTGTAAAAAACAGCTCAAAGAGCAAAAGTAATTGGGAAGGGAAAAGGCGGAAAGTGAAAAGGGAAGAGGAAAAGATATAAACCTGTATACATGTATATGTAAGATAACTAATATGAACACACTGCTGAATGTATTCGTTATTGAGAAAGAACAATTAATACTCATATGATTAGATCAATTTTACATGTCTATATCTGTTAATGTAAGTAACCATTTTAAAGATAGCAATACGCAATATTGCAACCATTGTCAAGTTTCTATCATCCGGCTTTGTAAACCTGCAATGTTACTGTTGTGCATTTACTCTACTCGTTTGTTTGTCTCTTTTGCTTGTTGTCTTTGTTATATATGTCTCTTTTTTTTCTTCGCTTAAATAAAAAAAAAGAAAAAAGAAAATAAACAGAGGAGCTGAAAAAAATTTTTAAAAACTAAGGATTTGCCTTGCCAGATATTAATGTGGCTTATAAAACTAGTTTAATTAAAATAGTATCATACTGACACAGGAACTGTCCAGTCTACAATAGATTAGAGAGCCCAGAAACAAAAAGCCACATGAAAATTTGACATGTGGCTTGGCCAACATGGTAAGAAGTAGAAAATGTATAAATCTAGTCATTAAACCATACTCAAATCATCAAATTCCATATAGGAAAAAAGTGAAATTAGATTTCTACCTCACACCGTTAATAATGATACATTTTTAATGGATTGAAAGCCTCACTATGGGTCAGGCATAGCTCAGTGGCATGAGCACCTACCTGGCAAGCACAAGGTCCTGAGTTTAATTCCTAGCACTGGAAAAAGAAACCTCACTATGAAAGGTAAAACTTGAAACTTTTAAAAGAAATGATATAAGAAAAGCTTTATGGCCAAGGATAGAGGGGAGGAAGAAAGATTTCCTAAGCGAGATGTAAAGTTTGCTAATCATAAAATAAAATATTGATAGGTATCACTAAATTAAAATTAATAAATGAAACACAGCTACGTGAAACAATATTGATCGATTCTCTCAATATTAAAAAGAAAGAAGATAACCAAAGGTATATATATAAGATGAGGCTGGGACCCAGCGGCGCAGGCACCAACCAGGACACATCTAAGCTAGAGAACTGATCCGCCTTCCGGGGTTGGGCGCTGCACAGACCCCAGAGGAGAACCAGAATGGGCCCAACTGGGCCCCAACTTGCTGGGCCTGCATGGCGCCAGCTCACATCAAGAGAGAACTGATCCGCCTTCCGGGGTTGGGCGCTGCACAGACCCCGGAGGAGAACCAGAATGGGCCCAACTGGGCCCCAACTCGCTGGGCCCACGCGGCACCAGCACACGGGCTTGGAATCAAGGACATCATCCACATCCCCGCTCCCACATCCCCCCCATAAGCAAGCTGCCTGCTCTGAGGTCTGGCTAAATTGATGGCAACTAAGGTACATAAAGCAACTAAACACTAGTATTGTTTTGTAGATTTTGCAGGCCTCTGATCGGCACCCTGAATGTCTCTTTGCATGATGACAGTAGGCAACGTTGCAAATACGGGGGACTCTCTTCTGTCTTGTCTTCGAGAACCAATATGGTTCTCACCATTTTGCTTTACTCTGATCGTTATTATTTTTCTCTTTTTTTTCCTTTATTTTATATTCTGTTTTTATTGATTTTGTTTTGTTTTGTTTTTGGTTCAATTCTACTACACCTGTTGGAATGGTCAGCTAATCTGAAGATAGCGAGGTATGTTATAGTAGCTATTGTACTCACGCTATTGATCTTCGAAGTTCTGTACCAGTCCTACTGCTTTGTTTTGATTGACTTTATTCTGATAAGTTCTGTTGTATTTTACTATCTTTAAAATAAAATATATATATATATATATAAGATGAAACTTTAAAAATTTCAAGCTGATTTGGCATACACTTGTAATGCCAGCACTTGAGAGGCTGAGGCAGGAGGATCACTGTGAGTTCAAGGCCAGCACAGGCTACAAAGTGAGTTCAAGGCCAGCCTGAACTGTATAGCAAAACCCTGTGCCAAAAAGACAAAAAAAAAAAAAAAAAAACCACAAGCACAACTAAGTAAAGTGTTACTTAACATAACAAAACTACTTTTAAAAGTAATGGTAAAATACAAAATGCAGTGCCGCAAAGTTTCCTCCAGGAGATTATGGAAACTATACAGATATTTAGTGGTATTGATGATAATTCTGTATTTTAAGTCCAACAAAAGAATTCACATATGTCCATGTTGTTGCTTTGCTTCATAGCTTACATATATATTGCATGTCTTCATTTGCCTATATAAAAATTTTATAATAACTATCTAAAGAATGACTAAGTAATAAATACACTGAAACTAAAAAGACTACTATAATCAATATATTTTGGCATCAGGAGGGCATCTGTCCAGGATGACAGCATTCTGTACTCACTGGGTATATAAGTCTTTCAACCAGTTACAAATCAACCTAACGATGTTGTCTACCAGCCTACATTTCTCAGCCATGTACACAAGGATATCAGGTTCCCTTTCTAAGTGCTCACAATCCATCTGTTTAATATTTCCTCTTGGAGTTTGTCAGGGATCGATGTCAAACTCCTTTAGAAAGGCATTTTATCCGTATGTGTTCTCAGGAAACACCAAATGTTAACAGGCAAAACAAAGAAGATAAAAGATTCACTGCTTCTTAAAGGATTCCAGAGAGAACTGGGTGGGTGGGGGAGTCCCTTCTATGCTTCAATACAATTGTCAAATTCCAGATGTTGATTTTTCCCTTTTTAGTATCTTAGACAATAGACCAGAAAACACAGCAGTTCATTGAGTTTGTCTTTGATAACTGTATTAGTCATTTTCCTGCGATACTAAAACTAAACTATTGTGCTTATTAACAAGACTTTTAACACAGAGAGACCTTTGTTTATTTCATTAACAGAAGTCATGGTCTCAAAAAAATAACAACTATTCCTGTTTATTATTAAGTAATACTTTAGAGTTCAGCAGAAAATCTAAAGCTATTGTAAATTGGGATTTAAAAAAATTTCCTCACCATCTTAATTGAAAAATAAGTTACATACCATAAGATGTATCTAGCTAGTACAATTCATTGAGTGTTTGCTCATTGTCTTTTTGACACAGGGCTTCACTATGCAGTTCAGGCTGGCCTTGAACTCACTTTGTAGCCCAGGCTGGCCTTGAACTCACAGTGATCCTCCTGCCTCAGCCTCCTGAGTGCTGGAATTTCCACGAGTTTTGATAGTTGTGTATGTCCACAAATTATCACCATAATCGATATGCAAAATATTTCTATTATCCCCAAAGATTCATTCTGTTCCTCTATGTCCCATCCCTCCCTCTATCCCCAGCATGAATGACTGATAAACTTTTCATCTGTAGATTAGTTTGCATTTTACATAAATGGAATCATATAATATATATTTCCTTTATGTCTAGCTATTTTCATTCAGATTTTGAGATTCATCCCATTTATGAGCAGGTTTTTTTAGCCAGGCATAGTGGCACATGCCAATAATTCTAGCACTCAGGAGACTGAGGCATGAGGATCACTATGAGTTCGAGGCCAGCCTAAACCATATAGTGAAATCCTGTCTCAAAAAAGACCAAAAATAAAGTAGGTTTTTTTAACCATTGAGGAGTACCATATTATGTGAGTGTCACATTTTATTTAACCATTTACAGGACATTTCTGTTGTTTCTACTTTCTCTATGGTGAATAAAGTTTCCGAGTATCAATATACAAATTTTGTGTGGATATATGTTTTTATTCCCCTTAACTCTTGCTTTGTTTATTGTTCATCTTTTCCCATCCATTTACTTTCTTTTTATTTTTAAAGAGAATAAAACCAAATAAAACAAAACAGAATAAAGCTAATCAGAACAGAACAATGAAAGCAATACAGGACTTCAAAACAAGATAACAGGAAATCAACAATGGCTACCATAATGTCTCTTGTTTCTTCAAAATAACTGTCCACACCATCAGACATAATAAAATCAAACAAAACAGAATAAAACCCATCAAATCGAAAGAATATGTTTTTATTCCTCTTAGACCTTGCCTTATTGTTCATCTTTTCCCATCCATTTACTTTCATTTTTTTATTTTAAAGAGAATAAAACCTAACAAAGTAAAACAGAATAAAGTCAATCAAAACAAAACAGTGAAAGTGATACAGAATTTCAAAACAGGATAATAGGAAATCAACAATGGCTACCATAATGCCTCTTGTTATCTTCAAAATTGCTGCCCATACCATCAGATATAATAAAATCAAACAAAACAGAACAGAATAAAACCAATCATAACAGAACGTTGAATAAAACAAAACAATAAAACAGAACAAAACAAAACAGAGAACAATATTGGATTTCAAAAACAGAGCAGAAGGAAATTTCCCATATTTGCTATATTGCATATTCTTATCCTCTTAATAGTTGCTCAGACTTCTGACCTTAAGCCTGCAAAGTCAAACAAACAATACAAACATTAAATTATTTTGGTACATCAGTTGCTATCAACTCAGCCTGTCCCCTGAATCAGCTGGTTGCTTGGACAGTGGGTGGACAGTGTTGTTGTCTCCCAGCCCATACTCCAGTTGGTTCACAGGAAGGGCAAACTGCCTTCTTGTGACTCCTCCCAGACCCTGCATGGCCTTCACCTTTATGCTTGTTTTTCATCAGTTTGACAATGATATGAGCACATATGGGTTTTTTCTAATTTATCTTGTTTGGGGTTCTTGAATATGTTAACTTGCATGTTTAACCTAAGTTGGGAGAGAGCCTGCAATTTTTCTGGTTTATTCTTTCTCTTCTTTCTTTCTGGGATTCCAATTATCTACCTGTAAAATTGTTCTGTGTATCTGATTGTTTTGTCCAAACTTTTCTCTCTTCCTCTTTCGTCTTCATTCTACTTTTTTTTTCCTGTCTTTTTGAGACAGGGTTTCACTATGCAGTTCTGGCGGCCTTGAACTCACTTTGTAGCCCAGGCTGGTCTCGAACTCACAGTAATTCTCCTGCCTCAGCCTTCAGAGTGCTGAGATTACAGGCATGCACCACATGGCAAAAATTTTTTTTCTTTCAGATATTATATTTTTCAGTCCTAAAATTCGCTTCTTATTCTTTTTATGTTTTCTATTTCTCTTTTGCTGTTTCCTGTATTTTCATTCATTGTAAATTTATTTTCCATTCTTTATTAGCATAATCCTAATTATGCTGGTTTAAAGTCCATATCTAGTAAATCCAACATCTTTTGCATATTGGGGCTTGTATCTGTTGGTTTGTGTTTTCTTTTGAGATTGGGTCATATTTTTTTCTCTCTATGCCAAAAGCATTTGGATTGTATTTTGTGAGTGTTATGCTATAGACATTCTGGATTCTATTACATTCTCTGAAAAGTTTATTTTTTGCACAGTTAATTTTGTTAAATTCAGACTGCAACCTGTTGTGCCTGCAGTGAAAAATGACTCAGATCTCAGTCCCATTCTTTTGATCTATGTTGCTACCCACCTATTAGATTGGCAAAAGTTAAAAAGTGCCACAACATATTTTGCTGCTAAAACTATACTTTCATACATTTATAGTAGAATGCACAATGGAACAACTCTTTTAAAGAGGAACATGACAATATCTAACAAAATTATATTTGTTTGCTTTTGAATCACCATTCCTCTTTTAGGGATTCCATACCCTGAAGATATTCATCCAGTGATTAAAAAAAAACTATATATATATATATATATATATATATATATATATATACATATGTATCAGCACAATGTTATTCCACTCTATCTAAATTTTTTAGGATATGCTTTAGTACTTTATTATTTTGTTCCATTGTCTTTTTTAGGTTTTCCTCACTCTACCTAGCTTCCTACTAAGTCTTATTTTATGGTTTGTCTTCTATTTTCATATTAGGGCAGATCATTCTCTTGGATCTCTTGGGTATTAAGAAGGAAAACCCTTTGCTGTGGTTCTCTAGGTCATCCCAATAGATTCCTTGCCTTCCTAGCCCCATTTCCTTCTTCATTCAGTCTTCTAGATAACCCATTTCCCCACTCTCTTTTCCTACACAATCCTTATGGAAAGGTTTCTTCTCAATCAGCTTTTCAATTTTGCACTGCAATTTACGTTAAGCGCTTTTGTTTACAGAATACATAATCTCTGCAGAAAGAAGATACTTTTTAAATGCCTTCTAAGTCTAATGTTTCCCAGGTCAAATAATATTTTAGATTTTGGTACATCTCAATCACTTGTGATACCCTTCTGCATATTACTATTTTTTTAATAAAATAGGTTTTTTTTTTGTTTTGGGGTATTTTTGTCTTTGTTGTTTGTTTTTTTGTTTGTTTGTTTGTTTGGCTTTTTGAGACAGGGTCTCACTATGTAATACAGGCTGGTCCTGAGCTCGTGCCTTCCTCCTGTCTCACCTCCCAAGTGCTGGGATTATAGGTGTGCACCACCATGCCTGGCAAAAAAAAATAGAAATATATTTCCTTACAACTTGGATCACATACTTTATTGAAAAGATTCTCATCCAAAAAAAAGGAAGAAGAAGGAAAAAGAATTGGCATGGTTTTCAGTGCCTAAAATGTTCACATCTGTAAAGACAGCTGGATGGAAGCTTTATAATCTTCCATCCCTTATAATTGCATGATGCTTTAAAGTACCCTAAGTGCTTTCAGGTTTCAAGTATCATCATTCTATACTCAAACCCTTAGCCTAGGTATCACTATCATTCCCACTTTACAGGTGGAGAAATTGAGTTTAGAGAAAAGAAGTGACAAGCCTGAGGTCACGGAGAAAGTAAGCAAAAGCCTGGCTACAATAAGTTTTCTGTTCAGCGCAGCATTTACTGAACTCCTGTTTATGGCAAATGCCAAGCTAGCACTGGGCTATAGAGGTGGGTAAAGTCTACATTAGGTGCCCTCAGGCTTTTTCTCTCTCTGTATCTCTCTGTCTCTCTCTCTCTCTCCTTCCCTCCCCCAGCCAGGGCCTTCTTTCCTCCACCTGTAGCATCTCGTCCCTGGGCTGGCAAGGAAAGGGCAAGTCATCAAATCAAAACTAGGATTGGCTGTCAGGAAGCACTACTTCTGGGGTCCTGGAGCTGTGGGGATGCAATGCAGTGTCTCCCATAGGGCAGTTTCCACTTGTTCTCCCTTACAACACACCAAAGAAAAAGAGATTCAAAAAGGCCTACTCTCCCAGCAAAATAATTGCTCTGAAAAATTTTTATTTCCCAATTCATTGCTTACAAAGGGCTAAAATATTATATTATAAAATTAGGTAGAGCCTTGTCTCAGAGATAGAAGGGCCTACTATGGTCTATTATTCTCCCAAAACTCGTATGCTGAAATCTAATTACCAACGTGACAGGATTAGAAAGTAATTAGGTCAGAGCAGGGTGAGGCCCTATTGAACAAAGTTCATTTCCTTATAAAAGAAGCCTGTTTCAAAAAAAAATTTAAAAGGGCTGGGGATGCAGGTCAGTATGAAGGTCCTAGTTCAATTCCCATGTGGGGGACAGAATATAGAGAGCCAAATATGGTGGCACACACTGGTAATCCCAGCACTCTGGGAGGCTGAGCTAGGAGTATCACAAGTTCAAGCCCAGCCTGGGCAACTTAGGAGTTTAATGGAAAAAAAAACTTAGGAATTTAATGATACCCTATCTCAAAATAAAATTTTAAAGGTGCTGGCAATATAGCTCAGCGCAAAGGCACTGGGTTTAGTCTCTAGAATGAGCAAAAAAAAGTCCAGATGAAACTTGTTTTCTACCTCCACCATGGGAGGACACAAAATGAATGTGACCTGATAACCAAAAATTCACCAGACACTGAATGCCCTAACACCTTGGCCTTGAATCACCCTGGTTCCAAACTGTGATAAATAAATCTCTGGGGTTTTTTCCGAAGTCATCCAGTTTATTGTATTTTTATTGTAGCAGTTCAGATGTTCTGAGGCAGAGCCCACAGTTCCCTAGTTTGTCAGTAATGGTCTAAATCATTCATCGTGAACTGGTATTATTCCATTCTTTCATTAACATTCAAGTTTTATTTTAGCCCACAGTAGGCTGTACTAGCTTGACAAGGGGCATATAGCTGGGTAACTTCTAACAGTAGAACTCCCTCGGTGGCAAACCAAGCCTGGGAAAGAGGCATACCCACTACAGGCAGAGGTGACTCTGCCTGCGCTCTGCCCACGGAAGTCCCAGACTCCTCTCTCCTTTCCCCACCATCCTCCACCACTGGACCACAGGGCAACACGGGAAAGCTAGGCTGAAACCCATGTGCACCCCATACCAGCTGTAGCATGGCACACGCTCAAACAAGTGTTTGTTTACTAATTCAAAAACTGTTGAGAAGCAGATTGCTGCAAAGAAAAACAGGAAGGAAAAGGAGCAGTGGATCAGCTCTGTTCCAATTTATACACTTCCTGAACCTAACCAAAGCCTTGCAATAATGGAAACCACCCTTCTTCAAGGCAAGTGTGGTGATGTGTTGCTACATAAGCAAGCTCCTATGAGGATCTCATCCTTCACCCCAGCACCTTATCAGCCAGTCCTCTCTTTCTTACTGTGTTTCAGCCTTCTTGGTGTTCTTCTAGCACACTAAGTTCATTCCCACCACACT
This sequence comes from Dasyprocta punctata, assembly GCA_004363535.1. NCBI lineage: Eukaryota > Metazoa > Chordata > Mammalia > Rodentia > Dasyproctidae > Dasyprocta > Dasyprocta punctata. Next base: position 63,527 of record RJWM01008181.1, on the reverse strand, counting down.
ACTTTGAATTTCCTCATCTCTCTATAAGGAGCAGTCTTCCCACAAATGTTACTTGTCTCATTTCACTTCATTCAAGTCTCTCTTCAACTATTATATTTTTAAAGAGTATTTCGCTAGTCAATCAAACTGAAACTCTCTCTGTCTGTCTCTGTCTGTTTCTCTCATCTTTTCTGCTTTATTTTTATTCATAGTATCTAATATTATTTGCACTCATATGCTTTGTTTGCTTATTGTTTATTCTCTCACTAGGCTGTGAGGCACAAAAGCAACTAAATTGTATTTTAATGGCATCAGTCAATGCTTGGCTCATTAAAGGTACCAAATTAAGAATTTCTTGAATGACAAATGAGTGAAAGAATTAATAAGTGAATGAATGAATAACAACAGTATTCTCCATGAGAATAATTAAATTCTCAATAGTATGAATTTTCTCTTTTTGTTACAGTTCTGGTGATTTTTTTAGCTCTCTTGTAGATTGGGGCCCCAGGATAAGATCACCACTTAGTCTATTCCTGTACTCATTTTTCTACACATAAATCTGTAGGATAATGACCCCCCCCCACTGTTTGCTTCTTTCAAAGGGCTTCTGCTTTTTCCCATCATCCAACCATTGCCTCCACAAAGTAGGTAAATATGCTCAGAAAGATAAGCTAGACTGCCCCAGCGATGTGAGCTGCTAGAGAGTATCCTCATGCTGCATGGATATGAGGACAGTGGCTGAATCACTGAGCAAAGCTGTTTTGAGCAAGCATTATTTGCTTGATTACTTATCCTAGTTAACATACTGTAGCTACTTCTCTATTCAGAGTAGACAATGCTGGCCGTAAACTGACCGAGACAGGCTAAGATATGACTGCATAGTCTCTACAGTGGACATGGACATTTTAGGTGGTCATAGAGCGTTTTTAAGATTCAAAGAAAAGCTAAGGGCCTATCCCCTTCATCTACCCAACCTAAATACATCCATACACATAGAGATGAAATTGCATACAATTTCAGAGTGTTCTCAAAATCTGTAAAGGTCATCCATGATGCCCAAGGACAGGTCATTCAAGGCTCATTGGAAAGGAAGAGGTCTGGTCTCCACAGCATAGCCTTTATGAGACTAAGTAAAATGTGCTGAACTGGAAAGGAGCTCCATTTTACTGAGCTCCTACTTTAGACCTTGTGTGTCAAGAGAAAAATACAACCATTGTACGTGCACGTAGAGAGTACCATTTTAAATACACTTCAGTCGTTAAACCCTGTTCTGGGGTTTCTTCTGAGGGTGTCTGCATTAGACATTGCCTGATTTTCAGTCATTTGACTTTCTTAATTTTTCCCATCATTGTGCCCTTTCTAGAAGAGCTTCGAAAGAGCTCGGTAAGACTATCACTGCCTGTGACCACACGGGGGCAGGGTAAGTCCAAAGATGTCAGTGCAGCCAGCCTCTCAATTGCAGTGACCCAGGCCTTCCTCACTAGACAGGGTTATTCAAAAACTTAAGAGCCACACTTCACTCTTGCAACCCTAACATTTTCATGCTGTCGGGAGCTGAGGGTGGGGACATATCAGGAGTACAGGGCTCCGCTCTCCAGCTAATGTGGGAGCTGCTTTTCAGCATTAGAGAAGAGAGAGAGCTCCTCCCTAACTCTGAGGTATGACACATTTAGTTGTATTTGTGAGGAATATAGAAATATGTTGGTGTTTTTAAGTATGGTATTGCTGTGGAGAAAGCAGAGAGATGAAAGGAAATGACCAGGAAAAAAAGAAATATATTCTTTAAATCTGACACACATGTAAACACCACATTGTTTCTCTGATGTGAGAAACCAAAAGTGTAAATAAGGACCAAAATGTGTAATAGATATTGTGAAATAGGAAAAAAATGTTTGAATGGGGAGGAGAACAAGATAAAGGGGAGGGGGGAAAGGAAAAAAGGGAAAAGTTTAAAAAAATGAGAAAAGAAAAAAGAAATATTCTTATTTTGTATAACTGATCATCTTGTTGATGAAAGAAGAGGAAGAAAATGAAATTTATTGGACTTACTGCATGTCATAATTAGATAATCATTTCACATTTTTAATGTGGCATGATATCTCTAAATATGTTATACTATTCCCACTTTCTCCAAAACCACATAGCTAACAACTTTCAAGGCACAATTCAAACCCTGGTCTTCCCACTAAATCCCATCACCTTTTATAAACTCTGTAAAAGGAAAGAAAACTCTTCAGAAAAAAAATCAGGCCAGGCATTGTGACACACACTTGCAATGCTAGCACTCAGGAGGCTGAGGCAGACAGATCGCTTCGAGTTTGAGTCTAGAATGGGTTACACAGTAAGTTTAAGGCTGCCCTGAATTAAGTAAGGCTCTGTTTAAAAAAAAATTGTATTTCCCAGATGAAGCCCTCAGAAATCCAGGAGTACTAATTAAAGTGGATATATTTGAGAATAACTTCTGGACAGTTAATTCTGAGTTGAACGCTGAAGGAGGAGCAGGCCATGAATTGACAGAATAATAAAAACATGAAGGAAGGAAGGAAGTCATGTGACAAGAAGGCTAACCTAGCTGAAGCAGAAGAGATACAGGAAAAGTAATGAGAGTGACTGTTCAACTCAACAGGCATTTGCTAACCTTCAGTTCTGTGCACGGCACTGAGCCAGGGGATGGGAAGGAAGCAAGTGAAAAGAAAAAATTCCTACCCTTGAAGAATTTTTATTTAAATGAGAGAGATCAAATGCTTTCCCAAATAACAACAGTACCCAGGTAAAATGTATTGTGGACTATTTGTACTATGAACATACACCAAAAGCTGCAGGAATGCATCAGTGGAGTGTGGAACAGGGCAGGCTCCATAAAGGATGTAGCATTTGAGCTCAATCTGGAAAGATGGAAAAATTAGGGTCTCAAAGGTAGAGATAAGCAGGAACTGAGGAAGGTTAGGGTACTTGAAGAATACTGAATCATATCAAATGGACTAGGATGATCAAGTGACACAGGCTCTGTAACAAAGGAAGGATATGAAGAAACCATGTTTCAGAAAATTGAACTGACAATCATACCTAAGAAGTATTAAGAGAGAAAGAGGAGTTTGTTAGGACAGCTAAGAGGTTACTGCCATAATTCAGAAATGGACACCTGTCACCAGTGACAGAGAAAATGGAAAAGAAGTCCTCCACTAAAGCATTCTGGCTGGGCGTGGTGGCACACACCTATAATCTCAGCACTTGGGAGGCTGAGGCAGGAGAATTCTACGAGCTCGATGCCAGCGTGGGCTACATAGTGAGCTCAAGGTCAACCTGAACTATATAGCGAGAAATGAAATTTAAACTAAAAGAAAATCTTAAAGAATTCTGGTTTACACTTTAGCTCTCAGTATGAATAATATGAGCCTGTCCCTGAAAGAGTGCTTTCTTCTTTCCAAGACTGCAAAACTGAAGGCTCAAACTTGAAGCACACCACCTCTGTGATTAATGAGAATTTTTTCAAAGGAAAAACTGCTCTGTGGTTCTTCCAAGAATGTGTCAGTTAAGAAAGAACTGCAGGAAGGTTGATAGGTGTCAGCAGAGAAGAGTGCCTGCTTGCCTGCCTTCCTGCGATGAGTGCCTGGTTCATCTGAGAAGTGAGGCATGGTTTTCCCTCACACAGATGCTATATGTTCAGGACTGGTTCTCCAGGAAGTCGCTTTTGTTGGCACCCTGTCAGAAAACTACTTACCATCCCAAGCTCAAAACTAAAGGGTATGGCAAAATATTTTGGGAAATGATCCATAACCACCATAATCACCAAAAAGGGCAGAGACAACACAGACATCCCTCTTTTGGGACACACGCCCGATCTAGCATTCCTTCGCTGAGCCACACTTGGAGAGGACCTGCCAGTGTGTGCCCCTATTGCTTCCATTCTCTGTGCTCCATTTCTGGTCAGCCCTCTCCCCCTACAGTGGACACATTCATCCTCTGGATATGCCAATACCTTATCAATAAGTCTATAGCCAAATCTCACTTTTTTTTTTTCCAGCACCGGGGATCGAATTCACAACCTCACACCTGCCAGGCAGGCGCTTAAGCCACTGAGCCAAACTCCCAGCCCTAGTTTTTTGAGGCAGGGTCGCACCATGTAGCTCAGGCTGGCCTTGCACTCATGTTGTAGCCCAAACCGGCCTCGTACTCCCTACACTTCTCCTACCTCAGCCTCCCAAGTGCTGGGACTAAAAGCGTGCGCCACCACGCCCCCGCTCATCCTCCATTCTTAAAGGGGTCTATTTTTCATTGACCTTACCACTCTGTTGATTTTATAGTTTAACTATTTGAGGAGACCTCAGTTTTTATTTCCAGATTCTAAATAGTAGATTATTGTGCCTTGTCCCCTTACATGGCCCATGATAAGAATTTCTAATCTTCTATCCTTTACCCTTCTTTCTCTTCTCCAGGACTCTATCATTTGAACTCTAAGCAACTGTGTCCTACTTTCTGAGCTCCTTTGTTCAATTCCATTTTTTAGTTCCATAACTACCCTCTTTTGCTTCAGTAGATTTGCCTCACTGAAGAGAAACTCATTTCTATACCAGCTATTCAAGTCAAAGTTCAGGCAACAGCTCAGAAAAATTAAAGTACTTTTTGTTTTGCCTGTGACAAAACAAGATTCACATAACTTTTTAAAAGCTATTTCCCTTTACTTGCCAAACATGTTTCTTTGGTAATTGCTTTGTATTTATCACTGTGGTATCCTAAAATATAATGAGGCAGATGAGAAATTGAGGAGGAATGGCCAAGAATAATGTTGTTTTATAAGTTCCTTAGACAAATAGTGTATTATATATCTGATAGAATGAATGAAATAACTAGTTAACTAATGAATCTTCATAACTATCAATGGAAGGTGGTGGAGTTTTAATCATTCTGGCCATAGAAATGCATTTGGAGCTCCTCTCTCAGTCTCAGGGTAAGTCATTAAATGTGACATGAAGTCACCTAAGTCTCCTCACACCTCCCCTGTGTTGGAATGAACACATTGGACTGAAGCCCCTTTGTTCTCAGTGGAAAGTCTGCCACCTCTACCAACTTGTCCTCAGGAATGTCGTTCTAGAAATAAACCAACCCTCTCTCTGGGGCTCATGAGTCATACACAGAAGTTAATTCATTAGAACAACTGGTTTTTCTTAGGCTCATTGTAAATGTAGCTTAGAAAGGCCCTCATGATGAAGAATGTCAGGATTCTCCCTGCTTTCTTTCCAGCTCTTACCTCATTTCCTTTGTGTGTGCTTTCTCTACCACCTTATATTTGGCTTTCACTGATAGCCTTTAGCTGCAGACCCAGGCTCCAAGGCCATAGCTAATGCTGTCTAAAGCCAGAAGTAAACCAGCAAAACCTCGTTACCCCACCTACTCAGTACCACTCACTCAGATTTAGAGTTAAGTCATACTCCACCAGACCATCTCCATCCTCTTGGCCACTAATCACACTTACAATACAGTATACCAATGAATAACTTTATAATCTGTATCATAAGATAGAATCCACTAGTCCATTTTTTCATTTCCTTAAAATTCAATTTGTGACAAAAATAATAATTAAATGTAATATTTTAATGTAAAACAATAACATAATATTGAAGTGCTCCCTTGTTAACTAAGTATTTAACTTGTTTTGCTATATAATTTTTGGTTGTTTTTTATATTCTAGAACATTTTTAAGCACAAGAAATATACCATTACAATAAAATTCAAACAATATAGAAGTATAAATAATAAAAAGGGACGTATTTCAGAACCCTGCCTCATATACAGTTCCTGCCTACTGTTAGCAGTTTGATGATAACCTTCTAGACCTTTATAAAGTGTGTTTACAGACATTTGTATGTACATAAGCAGACAGTTTTATGTTCATATAAACGGAGCAATATTATATCTGTTCTTCAGTGTCCTTTATTCACTTACTGGCTCCTAGATTTCCATACCAGAACATTTACCTTTACTTTGTAACAGCTACATAAAATTCCATGGCTTGAGTGTTCCATAATTTATTTAAACTTTATCCTGTTGATGCACACTTGAATTACTTCCTGTTTAGGGTTTTTATTATTTGTCATTAAAATAATTCTTTAAAATAATAATCCATTAAAATAATGAACACATTTGCATATTTCTCTTTGGGTACTAGGCTAAATAGCTAGACATGCAGCTGATGGGTCAAAAGATAAGCACATTTAGTGACCAGACATAGTGGTGCACACCTGTAATCCCAGCACTCAGAAGGCTGAGGTAAGAGGATTGCTGTGAGTTTGAGGCCAACCTGAACTACAAAGTGAGTCCTGAACTACAAGTGAGGCCAGGCTGCACTGCATAGTGAAACCCTGTCTCAAAAAGACAAGAAAAAGAGAGATAGGTGTATTTAAATTTTTATACTTTTCAAAACATATAATTAAACACTTTAACCACTATTTTTCTTTCTTCTACAGAGATTTCCACCCTGGGAACTGACATTCACCTTCAGACTATAGACAATGATGTTGTCAGCATGGAGATTTTCTTCAAAGCCTGGCTACATAATAGTGGAACAGACCAAGAACACATCCATCTTCTTCTTCCATCACAATGTTTCAGTGCCCTTTCCAGAACCAGAGATAATCCAAGTATGGAACTCCTAAAAGATACATTATATAGGCCAGTGATTATGAACCTCTTAGTGCCTTCAATGATATACACAGCCTGCTGTGTCACACATGTCTTAGGCTCCCCACCACTGATACAGGTTACGAATATCCTTGTCTAGGATTTGGACTCTAGGTTGGTGAGTCATCAGACTACAGGCCAGTTGAGGCTTAGGGATTGAATGAAGATTGGATGAGGTTGTTCAGTTAGCATGAGAACAAGGAAATTCTAAAAAGTGGCACAGTTAGAAAGCTGAAGTTAAGTAAGCCCAGATAGTAAGGACCAATTAGTTTACAAAGTCTTAGACACCTCAGTGATAAGAAATCAGCCTATACTACCTAAGAACATGATGAATCATGTTTTTCTCATTAGTCTCATTTTTAATGTAGTAAATATTACTGACACCATAATTTGAGGCATCTGGTTACTTAAACAATATCAGTAGGACCTGTGGCAAGAGAAAGAGAACCATTATTAAATAGAGATCCTCTCACTGGGAAGGCACCAAACTGAAAAAAGCTAAAGCCAACTCCAGTGGCAAGCCCAGGGTGGATAGCTAGTCACTCAGGGCTTTGTTCACAAAGCAATTCAGACAATTATTGAAACCAAGGAATGAATCCAGTGTTCCGGGCATGCCAACAAGATCTTGGATATTGTCCTGGCTGGTAATTCTATTTCACTAAATGGTAGGGATAAGGCTATTTCTGTTCTCCCATCCTTTTGAAGATTTGTTCAGGACCTGGAGTGGCAAAGCTGTCAGATGAACCCATCAATACAATGAGCTACACTGGGTTTAGGAAATCCAATTCCTTAGGGTCCACCTCCTAATAGAAAGGATCAAGGCGTCTCTTCTCCTTTAGGAGAGTTTGTGCCCATTTTTCTCATTGAATGGAAGATTGGTAGTAGTTCCAGAGATCATTCAGAGTTAAAGGCTGAACTGGGTGTGATGCTTCCCAAACCCTTTCTGAGGCTCTAACATGGCATAGTTCAGGTTTCTGTATTCTCTGAGTGCTTTTTCTTGGCCATTAGAAGTATATTTGAATTCTCTTTTCTTCCACAGTAATACAACTCTCCTATGACCATTGTTTCTTCAGAGAGTGAAGAGCCTTTTTAAAATAAAATTAAATAGGATTATGGATTCTGAAGACCTTTTCTTTTCAGGGATAGACATTCAATCTCTGCTCCCCCCCCCTAGTTAAACCTGGAACCTGGGATGCCTTTGACAATTTAACTTGATTTTAATTTGCTTTTCTTTTGTGTATCAAAATCTGCTTCCCAAACCCTTCTTTCCATCTAGTGCCAGGCTGACAATATCAATTCCTCCCTGACCCATCCTCTGAAGTTCAGTTTCCAACTGGGGAAAGCAGCTAGCAGCTTTATAAAAGAGCCAGTTTACAGTTAGCATTATTGAGCCTTCCCTCTGTGGCAAGCACTATGTTAACTCCTTTCACTAGCCCATTTTATCTTCATACAATATCGTGAAGTTGGCACTGTCACCATATGTTATTGAATTTAAAATGCTGTCAATTATAAGATAGGCCATTATTTTATGTCCCACTAAGAAAGAAAACATTGTGAATTAAGCTTTAGAAGTGTTACTTTATCCTTATCCAGACAGTTCTTTTAGGTTAGAGTTGTAAGTATTGTAACTGTTACAGGTCTGCCTGGTCATTGGCAAGTGTAAGACATACATAGAGATGTTAATAGAAACAATGTGTCTTTAAATTTATTAAATACAATGTTGTCTCTGTTTTACACAAGAGAAAACTGAGACAAAGAAATTAAACACTTTTACAGGGCTTCACGGAAGGTTAATAACAGAGTCAAGATTTGAAGCCATACAATTCCATGGTATATTCTTCACACTTAGGATCACAAATATATATGTATATTTAAGCCCAAGATTTGTGCATCTACTGAGTTACATCCTCAACCCTTTTTATTTCAAGACAAGGTCTTGTTAAGTTGCCCAGGCTGCCCTTGAACTTGCAATCCTCCTGTTTCAGCCTCCTGAGTAGTTGGGATTACAGGCATGCACCAGTATGCCATACTCAGAAATCTATATTTTGTACATTTGACCATTCTCAGTTCAGAGATTCAAACCAGGTCGACCTACCCCCAGAGCCTTGGCCTTATCCACCATGAACCTAACACATGCTGGCCAACTCTGAACAAAGAAGATAGAGATTCACTTCTTTCACAGGAAGGTCTGAAGTCCTCAAAGGCCAGGAGCTCCTGCAACCAACACTTCCTCCAATGTTACATGACATCTGCCCATAATTCTAATTAGAATTTCTCTGTCTTTCTCCATATTTTCTTTCCAGGGCTTTCAGCACCAGGGTCAGAGCCAGAATGTTCATCTCCATGTGTAATCATGTTTCAAAGCCTGCACATCTTCAAAGTCCATGTAAAGCTTACATTCAGACTCCTGTAAGCTTTTCTGCTGTGGAGGTACACTGGAATCCAGAGGATCAGGCACAATTGGAATGAGTTTTGGGGAAATTAGACCTCTTTGAGGGCAGATATAACCTACCTGAAATTATAAGCAATCACAATAAGAATCATATTCTAGTTATCTGTCATTTTTTAAACTGATACACTGCCTCACATGTGAATTTCTGGATGCATAGCTCACTACAAAAAAAGATGATGCAAACACAAATGTTGTGAGTGCTCCTAGTATAGGCTCTTTGGAGGAGCATTCCTCAGTTGTTTACTTTGACACCTTAAAAGGCTCTCCAGCCCACATTACTGATTTCTTTGGTTGCCTAGGGCCCTTCACCCCATCTGTAGGTGCTTACTTTAGAGACCTCTCTCTGGTAGACTATCCACAGGCAGCTACTGATGAATGGCTTTTCTTATTCCCTGGTGTGGGCTTTGCCACTCCTGCACTGGACTGTGGGTGGTTAGAAGTGCATCTGGGTCTAGATTTGAGCCCTGTTAAACAGCTTCCCCAGCTTTAGAACACTGCTTAGACAACAGTTCAGGTAATTTTCAGCCCTGACTACAGTAAGAAACAGATAAGAACATTTTAAAAAAATACTTACTTCTGAGCTCCACTCCCAGAAATCCTGATTTAATTGGTCTGAGTTGAGAACTATACATTAGTATTTCTTTAAGGCTCTAAATGATTCTTATGCAACTGGATGGATGCAGCTGCCCAGTTCTCAAGACTAGGGGCCAGAAATGGTTAAGTCAGGAAGAGAGGAGATCTGGGGGAGCTAGAGTCCTAGACAAAGTCTCCCTTTCTGACTTTCTGGACCATGGCACATACCAGACCAAGAGCCATCCCACCCAAAATTAATGTCTATGTCTTAGTTACTGGGCCCAGGATAGCCAGCTAGATCTGCCACTCTATTTTTTCATACCATTTCTATGTTTGCTTTTAACTCATGCTACAGTTAATCCAGTTGTTTCCCAAATCCTTACCATCATCTACTAACCTCTCACAAGTACTCAACATTTTTATATTTGCAAGTTTGCTCAGTATTCAAACCAAGTATGCATTTTATTCAAAAACTTCGTAATATCAAGGATCGAAGCCTAGTGAAACACTGCATTGTACCCTGTCGCACATGAAGATAACTCCTAGAGCAGCAGCTTAATACAGAAGACTAATAGTTAGATGACTAGCTCATACTCAGCCTAACGGCCTCCTCAAAACTATTGTCTAATGCTAAAGTGATGCAGTGAAGCCCAGAAAGTCCTACACTCAGGTTTTGAGGGGAATTAAAAATAAACTGTTTAAGGAACTTGTTCCTCCTGTAACCCTGAGTGTCTCTAGAAGAGCCCACAAAGAAACAGTAGCAGTCAGCTGATTGCCTGACTTCTGCTTTCCTGCTCTTCCTTCATCAGATTTGCAGTTTTGCCAAAATTTAGCCACAGGGAAGCACGAAAGGCAAATTGCCTTCCGTGACTACAAAAGAGCCTCTGCATATTTTGGTATTAGCTGCCTGCTTCACAAAAGATGCATGTTCTCTCAGACTGGATTACAAGCCAAATCTCTCACCACGAGACAATTTCTCTGCTCACCCCAGAAGTAAAACAAGTCAAATTCATATCAGATGCAGAAAATAAGTTAACAATTGTGTAGCGCTATAGACATACTGCAGGTTACAGACCAGATTTACCTTCCCAAACCATTCATGCTTTCCTCTTCCCACTCTCCTGCCTCCTCCCATCCTTTGCTTGCCTGGTAGAAATAAAATAACAGATGTTGCCTCTTAATAGCATAGCCTGAGGTAACTTGTGACTCATAGTCTGTCCTCCAATACTGCTTTTATTGTAGTGTGCCTGAAATGTGATCTCCAAGAGCGACTTCTCAGTCCATCCCTGCTCCCTGGTACAGCTGATGGCTCTTTGAGAATGGATGACCCCAAAGGAGACCTCAGTACAGTTTACCAGATGGCTTCCCAGTCATCAGCTTCCCATTGCAAGCTCCGAGTGATCAAGTATGGTCCAAGGGAATATTTCCAACCCATATTTCCAACCCATGAAAATGTTATTCTTTTTTTTTTTTTTTTTTTTTTTTGCGGCGCCGGGGATTGAACTCACAACCTCGCGCCTGCCAGGGCAGGCGCTTAAGCCACTGAGCCAAACTCCTGGCCCTGGTTTTTTGAGGCAGGGTCGCACTATGTAGCTTAGGCCGGCCTTGCGCTCACGTTGTAGCCCAAGCGGGCCTTGAACTCACAGCGCTCCGCCTACCTCAGCCTCCCGAGTGCTGGGATTAAAGGCATGCGCCACCACGCCCGGCTGAAAATGTTATTCTTACTGGTTCCATGGCTAGGAGGTCCAGAGATTTATTCATGCAAAAATCAGTTCGGAGGTACCAGTTACAACTACAGTATGAAAAAATAAAAGTCAGATAGGGAAAGAAATGTTGCAGCAGAACACCTGGCAGACTAGATGAGAACTGGAAACCCAGAAAAGTCTCTAAACACAAGTCTTTGAAAGCAAGATCAATAGAAAGGTGTTTGACCATTCAGTGAATGTTTATGAAATGCCTACTATATTTAGATATCAGTACAAGAGCTCCAGCTTTCAAAGAGCAAGTGCACACAGAACCTGCCCTAGCCCCCTCCCATTTCTCTAAGTACTAGAATTTCTGCTTCCAAGGAAGTCAGCTCTAGAATAGAATTAACAGTGATTGCAAAGGCCATTTTTACTGCTTTCTAGTGCCATAGGACCCATGCATGTATAAACTCCTGAGCTTTGAGTCTTCAGTGTATCAGATACCATGTTAGATGCTGGCTATACAAAGATAAATAATTCAGAGGCCATTATCTAAAAGCTTTCACAGTGGGACCTTAGAGCTAAGCTGGATTTAAGTGGATCTTGGTAGAGACTCTAAATATCACTCAGGAGTGTTCTCTGTCATCATCTTTCTTCCCAGGGCTCTGAAATCTAGTGGGTTCTGTGAATCGTTGACATATGGACTTCCCTTCATCCTTAGACCCACAAGCTGCTGGCAGCTGGACTGGGATGAACTCGAGACAAATCAGCAGCATTTTCATGCTCTGTGTCACAGCCTGCTGGTGAGTACCCATGTGCACAGGTTTAAAAAAGTGTTCAAGTACCAACCACAGAAAAGCAACAAATAATCTTTCCCTAATCCCAGATCTGGCTCAACCATCAAGAGGACAGAAAAAACTGGAAATACTCTGAAAATTGAAGTAAATATGATTTTCCTTTGCTGATTTAATGCTATAGAGAATAAGTCCTGAATTTAGTTAGATAGTACTAAATGTACTGATTTATTTTATTTTATTTTATTTTGGAGACTAGGTCTTGCTATGTAGCCCAGGCTGGCCTCAAACTTGTGGCAATCCTCCTGCTTCAGCCTCTTGAGTGCTGAAACTACAGGCATACACTATTATGCCTGGCCTATAGAACTAACTTTAAAATCCTTTATTTTATAAGGTTAACATTTCAAATAACAACAGAAATTTTTCCATAAGTAATGATGTTTTCAAACCTTCTACTTGCCAGATATGGTGGCACATGCCTGTAATTGCAGCACTCAGAAGGCTGAGCTAGGAGGATTACTATGAGTTCAAGGCCAGCCTGGGCTACAAAGTGAGTTCAAGGCCAAGGCCTGGCTGAACTACATAGCAAGACCCTATCTAAAAAAAACTACTTGTTAATACTGTGCTAGACATTATGGCTCATTTAAATGAAGAGCCCCTGCTCTATAATAGACATTGTGCTAAGGCAAAGATATATATTAGACACAGACATTATCCATGACCCCAAAAAACTTATTCTTTTAATGGAAGGCACAGAATACACACACACACATATTCTTTATTGTCACAAGTTTATCTTTTTTTATTAATATATATTTGGAATACAAAATCAATATATTCATCATAGGGAATTGGTACATATCCATATCACATCTTGATCTGTTTTTACTTCTCTTTCTCCTGCCTAATGGTAACAAGTTTATAAAGAAAAAGAAGAGGCTGCTGTAAGAGAGCCTATCTGCAGAAGATACATTTTTTTTATTTTAAACAGGAAAAAGTAAGAGATTAAAGTAAAACAGAATTTCACAACAGACCAATAGGAGAGTAACAATAATCAGCACATTGCATATTGTTATATTCACAGCAGTTGTTTAGAGTTTAAGATATAGACTTGAAACATTGTCCAGAAAATTATCAGCACAATTATTTCCCCTCAATGAATCAAGAGAAACCAGCTATAGACTATCTTTTTTTGTTATGATTGCTATATTATTTTCAAAAGAACATTTCACATTAAAAATGAAATCTGAAAATGACCCTGTGAAAACTACTTTTCACTCAAAATTCTTTTTCTTTAACTATCTTAACTAATTTTTTACATACATACATAGATTTTCTTTCAGTTTGTCACACAAGTGCAACAATGATAGTTAGATATGTGTGACTTATTTAGTTCACTGAGAAGTATATTTTCAAGGCTTATCCATTTAAGAGTGAAAATGTCTAGTTTATCATTCTTTATAGCTGAGTAGTTATTCCATTATATAGAAATACCACATCTTTTTTGTCCATTCCTCAGTCGAGGGGCATTTAGATTGTTTCCAAGATCTAGCTATTATGAACTGTGCAGCTATAAACATAGGTGCACATAAGTCACTGTGGTATGAAGTTTTTAATTCTTTTGGGAAGATACCCAGAAGGGGAATAGCTGGGTCAAGTGGGACCTCCAATCCTAGCTTTTTGAGGAATCTCAACACTGACTTCCACAGTGGTTGCACCAGCCTGTATTCCCACCAACAGTGGAGAAGGTTTCCTTTTTCTCCACAGCCCCTCCAGTGTTTATTATTGGTTTACTTCTTAATACTAGCCATTCTTTCTGGGGTGAGGTGGAATCTCAGTGTTACTTTCATTTGCATTTCTTGAATAACCAGTGCTGTTGAACATTTTTTCACATATTTATTTGCCATTTGTACTTCTTCATCTGAGAAGTGTGTGTTCATCTCAGATGCCCATTTTTTGATTGGGTCTTTAAATCTTGAAGGATGGACTTTTTTAAGTTCTTTGTACGTTCTTGATAGTAATCCTTTATCTGAGGAACAGCTGGCAAACATTTTCTCCCACATTGTGGGTTGTCTCTTCACTGTTAGTGGTTTCTTTTGCTGTGCAAAAGCTTTTCAGTAGGATGAGATACCATTTGTTGATTCTTTATGATAGTTCCTATGCGATCTGACTTATATTCATAAAGTCTTTGCCTACACCAATGTTTTCAAGAGTTTTACCTACTCTATCTTTGTGGAAGATACATTTAAACTGAGACTTCCAAGATGAGTGGGATTAGCCAGGCGAAAGGTGGCAGGAAGAGCACTCCAGGTCCAAGGAAAAGCATATGCAAATATGTTAGGTCTGGAAAAAGTTAGGATAAAAGCCAAGAACAGAAGAAGTATTGTGCAACTTAAAAGAAAGAAGCCTAAGATGTAGCTCAGTGGTAGAGCATTTTTGTACTGTGTACAAGGCTTTGGGTGGATCCCCAGCACTAAAAAAAAAAGGAATATAGCCAGGGATTTAGCTCAGTGGTGTAAGTGTCTGCCTGGCAGGCATGAGGTTATGAGGCTGTGAGTTCAATCCCCAGTACCAAAAAAAAAAAAAAGGAATAGAAGGATGGAGAGGAGGAGGAAGAGAAAACAAGAGCCATTGTGACTGAAATATGGAGCAAGAGGGAAGATGGGCAAAAGGTGGGGTTGGATAAGGAAGCAGGAGTCAAATTTTGCAAATCTTTGTAAACCAGATTAAAGACTTTGGATTTTAAGTAGAAAAAGAAATCATAAAAAATGACATCAGCTATTTAAATTGCGATTTTTTATTTGCTTTGTTTTGTCTTGTTTTAAGGAATGGTTTTGCTCTGTAATTTCAGTTGGTCTTGAATTCACTATGTAGCCCAGGTTGGCCTTAAGCTCTTGGCAGTCCTCCTGCTTCAGCCTTCTGAATGCTGGAATTACAGGAGTGTACCACCATGCCCAATGACGATTTAAATTCTTAAAATATCACTTGTTCAGACACAAGAATGGTAACTAGAAAATAAAGTGGAGAGGGTATTACAAGAGTGTAACAGAAAACAATGATGGCTTGGACTAGCATGTTGGAAGACAAGAAAATTAAATTAATAGAGAAATACAGCAGAGAAAGAATCATAAGTACTTGGTGAAGGATCAGCTGTGGGGAATGAGGAAAGAGGAAGTATCAAATAACAGCTTGGTTTCTGACTTGAACAAACAGATGGATGACATTCCCTGAAATGAAAACAAAAGAGTACAAACACACATGAAAGTAATGCAATGCTTACAAATTAAACTAAAATAACTGCAAATAGAATGTGAGGACAGATACAGAACAAAGTTTTGACCTAACAGGATATGGGTGATCAGAATGGTACAGCATTGCCTCTTCATCACTATCAGAAGCAGACTTCTTTTCCTGTTTCAAAGCCCACACTCCCTTTTAGGATCCACCCACTGAGTTCATGTTTCCTATCTGAAGAACATGCACGTCCTGACTTTGCAGAACACAGACGTCAGACCAGTTCTGAATGTTACTGACCAACAGCTCAGTTTATTATTTACTCCACCCAGTTCCTGAGAATCTTGGAGATGATACATTACTCAAGAGAAATTTCTCTCATGTGGCTTCAGTACATGATATTTTAAACAATTATTTTAGTGCACTGCTGGAAGGGATATACATTTTCTGTTAAAAGATACCCATCAACACTTTTGTCAAGAATATACCCCAAGAAAACAGAAAAGGGAGCAAATATATGTACACAGAATGTGCTCCTCAGTGTTATTTACAATGGTAAAAAAAAAAATTACACACAACGTAAATGTCCTAAACAGAGAAATGGTTACATCTAAGTAGGAGAAACCTTATAGGAACTATAATGCAGCCAAGCAATGAAATATTATGTAGCTGTTATTGACTACTATGTAACCAGGTGCGTTCTACTGTTTTAAAATGCAGAGACCTCTTTTTTGGCGGGGCGGGGGCAAGAACACTAGGGAGTATACCCGGGATCTTCAAACTGAGCTACACCCCAGCCCATTTTTATTTTTATTGTGAGACAGAATCTAAGTCCCTAAATTGCCCAGGCTGGGCTCAAACTTGCAATTTTCCTATCTCAGCCTAGAGTGCTAGAGTGATCTCATCTCTATTACTCTTCTCATGGAAACTCACAAGAACGTGATTGACCCATCACTAATAGATACTCATTTTTTGGAGTGGTAGATACTTAACCAAGTGCTTTGCATGATTTACTCATTTAATCTCTAAGGTAGAGATTGTTGCCCCTGTTTTTACAGATGGAGAAGGCTAAGGCCTAAAGAAAGCAAGTGACTTAGCAAATATCACATAGCTAGCAAAGTAGACAAGTCAGAATGTGAGCCTGGTGTTCTCTTTGTTTTGGGGGGTTTTTTTGTTTTGTTTTTGCTTTTTGGTGGCGGTGGTGGTTATGATTTTGGGGGGGGGATTTTGGGAGATATTTGTTTGGTATGGTTTGGTTTGGAGGGCTGGGTTAGGTTGGATTAGGTTAGGTTTTGTTTTGTTTTGTTCTTTTGCTGGTGGTTTTAGTATTTTGAGACAGTCTCACTTTGTAGTCCACACTAGCCTGGAACTCACAATCCTCCTGAGTTAGCCTCCCAAGTACTGGAATTTTAGTCATGCATTCCTGGCTGAGCCTAGTTCTATTGACTACAAAACCCATGTTTTTAACTTCTTTGCAAAATTCCCTACTTCAGATACAACCAGATAAATAGAGACTATAACTCTGAGGCTAATTCACCCGTTAGTTATAACCCATGTTTCTGTATTTCACTAAACCTAAACTCACTTAAAGTGCTAAGCACCCATAACCACTCTTTACTCATCTTGTGCTGCTCTTCTCTCAGCTGTGTTTGTCTCTCCACCACATTAAAGAGGAAAAGACAGAAACAAAATAGTATTTAAAAGGCACTTCCTTCTTCTTTCTCGCATGACAACTACAAACAGCAAAAATCTTGAATGCTAATGTGTTACAAAGGAAAAAAATTTTTACAAGCTTGAGTTCATTCATTCAACAAGTGTTTCTGAATACTTACTATGCAACAAGATTTACTTTTTTCTTTTCCAAATCCACATTATTTCAAGGAGAAAAAGAAAAAAAGAAGAAAACTAAAACAAAATTTCAAAACACGTCAATCAGGGGATGACAATGGTACATACATTGCGCATTGACAAGACTTACTTTTAATCCTATTTTTACAAGTTTGTCATGCCTCTTTAACTCCATCTTTGGCTTTCCATGCTTATACTTTTCCATATATTCTTTTAAAAACTGATGTTAAGATAGGCCACTATATCACTCTCTTGCCTTCTCTTTTTCACTGTAATATTTCCCCTCCAGTCAACTTCTCATTCTAACTTCTGTCTTTCTGTTAATAGCAGCACCACCATTATCTAGTTACCCAGGCTTGAAACCTCAGCCACTTTTAGCCATCTCACTCTTTACACTTGCTTCACCACTAAGTCATGTAAGTTTTCCTCTCTAAGTTGGAAGTGTCCTTCCTTTCCTGCTTTCATTGCTTGTTCTCACCAAGACTTGTTCAGTAACCTCCTTGCTAGTTTCTGTATTCCAGTCTCTCCCTCTTCTAATTTTCCCTACACATTGGCACTATATTAATCTTCCTGAAGCATTCCCCTTACTGTGTTTGTTCATGTGTTAGTATCCAATCATTTACCAAGCTTTGCCTATTCTGTCTCTATAGTGCCCATTGCATTAGTCCTTCTTTTACTTTTTGCGGGGAGGTACTAGGAATCGAACTCAGGACCCTGCATTTGTCAGGCAGGCACTGTGCCACTGAGCTAGATCCCTTGCTCTTTTTTTTACTTTTTAAAAAATTTTGCTAGTATATGTTTGCAGTACATGCAGTTTACAAGTTATCTTGGGGAATGTGTACCTGTACATAATACAGCCTGTTTCTTTTTTTTAATTCCCTTCCCTCCCCCTTCCCTCCCTCCTCTAATTCTCCTATCTCAATTTTCATTTTTGTTACTATTATTAATCTTAGCTCATCTTATGACATATGATGTTTCCATTCATTGAGGTTATTAGTTTCCTGTACATGGCTTATCTATATTCTATTTATTTCCCCTTCTCATCCTTCTCACCCTTTGCCTTTATTCCCTTTGACCACTTCCCTATTGCAAGAATTCCACACCCTTCTGCCCTTCTATCCATACCGTATTATTCTCTTTGTTTGTGTTTTGTTTCACTCAAGTGAGAGATACCACATGATATTTAAAGTTGTTTGTCTAGTTTATTTCACTCAGCATTACATTTTCCAAATGCATCCATTTTCCTACAAATGTTTCAACTTTGTCATTTTTTATAACCATGTAGTATTCTATTATATGTAAATAGACACCACATATTATTTATCCAATTACCTGTTAATAGGTGTAAAGGCTGCTTCCAGGATTTAGCCATTACAAATTTTGCTGCTATTCTGGTATTCTTGTATCACTTTAGTATGTTATCTCACACTCTTTGGAGAAGATACCAAGAAGGAAGATATCTAGGTCATATGGAAATTGTCTTCTTAATGATTGCCATTCTTTCCAGAGTAAGATGGAATTTTAGCATTGTTTTTACATTTCCCTTCTGCCCAGAGATGTTGAACATTTTTTCATATATTTGTTGACCATTTGTATTTCTTTCTCTGTGAAGTGTCTGTTCACTTATCTTGTCTATTTTTTGACTGGGTCTTTAATTTTAGGTGGTCTAAATTTTTTAAGTTATTTATATATTCTAGGTATTAGTCCTCATTCTGAGGAGTAGCTGGCAAAATTTTTTCCCATTCTAGAGGTTGTCTCTTCACTCTAATGACCACTTCATTATTTCTCAACCTTGTGAACTTCAGCAACACACTGAGCCTCTCTAAATTCAGTGTGTTCATCTGTTTGTATTCTTACAAACCTAGTGGCTTCATGTAGTTTAGTCTCTGCACAAATGGCATGCAAAAATGCACTATTCAGAGGCCCAAGAGTAGTTTTAAATTATTTGTGCTTTCAAAGAACACCAAGTAGAATCTAGTTCATAAGCAAAATGATGTTTCTCAAAACTTTTCTCTTTCACTACTCAATTATCTCTAACCTGCAGCTGTTTCTAAGACCTTCTATACTCTCTCTCTCTCTCTCTCTAAACTCTCTACCCCAGTTCCTGTTCCTTTCTCGGGCTTCCTCCTCCTTCTCTCAGCCATATACTGTAAATTAACTTAGCCTTTCTGACATAGTACCCCCTCTCAGGTCCTATCTCACTCTACCTGAGTAAAATATCCAAAAATAGAGCTGAAAAGGCTGCTTCTTCCATGAGGAGAAGTAGAGGAGGGAAGAAGGAAAGGAGAAGCTGCATGAAAAACATAGTAGCAACTCTTGTCTCTGTTACACATAAAATAGAGACAATAAAATATACCTTTTTTGTTTTACTAAGGTGAATAAAATTGCCATGCCTAAATCACCTAGCACATATCTGCCACCTGATTTTCACATACTTATTGGTTGGTACTGTAGTTCTATAATTTCTAGTTTCCCCATCCTTTCCTTTTCCTTCCCTTCCCTGGCAATGGTGGCACATGCCTGTAATCCCAGCACTCAGAACACTGAGGAAAGAGGATCACCACAAGTTCAAGGCCAACTGAGCTACACAGAGTTCAGGGCCAACCCTGGACTACGTAGTGAGACGCTGCCAAAAAAAAAAAAATACTTTTTTCAATAGGTTCTCATTCTTCAGAGATATTCTCCATATTTTCATGAACATACTAATAATTTTTTTTCAATTCTGCTCAGCTAACCCTGATGCCTGGATCAGATGATTTATTTCTTTTGTCTCTTTTTTCTTTTAATTTTTCAAACATGTGGTCCTGACTTTTAGCCTATTTGGCAATATTTTAATGATAGATGCACACTGTATATAAATAAATCGTAGAGGCTCCAGTTGGTGACACCTTCTAGAGGGAGCCCACCCTTCCCTGCACCAGGCATAGCATACAGAGTGCTGGCTAATCATCCTATTCCACTCAGGGCCTGTGCCGAGTCAAGCCTGGGTCTCTGTCCTGCTGAGGATCAGTCAACTCAATGTCTGTTTTGGCCTTTCAGAGTTCTCAACTAAAATCCTGCTGTACTGTGTGTGTCCCTTCTCTTTGGAAAGTTTCAACTCTAACCACTGCCTCCCAAGTCTGTTAAAACACTAATTTTTGGAGATTTTCTCCTTAAGTATTTTTGTCTCCTGGCCCATCTAGCCTTAGTATTTGGCAAACATGCTAAATGGGAAACTGGCCTAAGTTCCACCCCCAAGTCTCCCCCAAAGATCTGCTGGTTTTGCATTCCTAGCAAGTGCCTCAACAGATGAAAACCCCAGATTCTGAGTCCCATTGGCACCATGTCTTCCCCTGCAACCCAGAATCAACATATACCTTCAGGGCAAAGAAGTTGCAATAGTATTCTCTTCTCTCTGAATTCTTCCCTCTCCGGACTGAGCTACCTCTGCAACTCCTCTCTGTCTTCAAACAAAGGTGGTCTCTATAAATTATCCAGTCTTTCTATTGTTACAGACAGGAGAACATGTCTGCTACTGGCTACTACAACCCATCCAGATGCACAAGTGGATGTTTTTATTAAGAGTTCACTTACTCTTCCTTTGCTATCTGACTAGGCATATGGTACATTTTCTAATTTACCCTCAGCCAGTTGATGAGCTCCACCCTGTTTTCACTCATGGGCTCTAGAGCCTTACCAGGATAAGTATAGCTCAGTTTATTTAATGCTGTCTCTTCCTCTATCCTTTATTCTTTGAAGCAGTTCTTCTGAACAAAATCTACACTGAAGTAATTGAATCCTCATGATTAATGCAACCCACTCCTATTCCTCAACTATAACTGCTATGTAACATTTCACATTACATTTTACACATACTCTAAGCCTTCATCACTGCAGCCTTGAGTGTTATTTCCATTCCCTAATTTTTTACTTCATAGTTGCATCTTTCTGACTTCCTTGGGGATTATTTTGTTTGATCTAGGTATTTTAGTTCTTTTTCCTAAGAAGACGATTGTTTTCACCAGGTAGGCAAGTCTTTACCCTGTATTTCTGAAAGATAGGTGTTGCCCATCATTGCTGTAAGTTTTACTCTTAGCTTAATCAAGATGATGATAAATATGTGCTTTTACAGCATTCTTTAGTGCTTTTATAGAACTATATCTGAAAATTATTCAATTAGTTTTGACAAAATTGAATAAACAGTAACTGAAATTCCTAATGTTTTTTTTTTGTTTGTTTGTTTGTTTTGTTTTTATGCTACTGAACCGAACTCCCGGCCCTAGTGTTTTGAGGCAGCGTTGCACTATGTAGCTCAGGCCAGCCTTGCGCTCACATTGTAGCCCAAGCGGGCCTCGAACTCACAATGCTCCTCCTAGCTCAGCCTCCCGAGTGCTAGGATTAAAGGCGTGCGCCACCACACCCGGCATTTCTTTTTTTTTCTTTTTTTTGCGGCACCGGGGATCAAACTCATAACCTCACGCCTGATAAGACAGGGGCTTAAGCCACTGAGCCAAACTCCCAGCCCTAGTGTTTTGAGGCAGGGTCGCACTATGTACTCAGGCCAGCCTTGAGCTCACGTTGTAGCCCAAACCGGGCCTCAAACTCACAACGCTCCACCGACCTCAGCCTCCCGAGTGCTGGGATTAAAGGCGTGCGCCACCACGCCTGGCTCCTAATGTATTTTTAATTTTAAAAATTTAACACTTCCTGGTGTTTACTGTGTGACTAACACAGTTCTAACCATTTCATAACTATTAGTTTACTTTATCCATGTAACCATCCCATAAGGTAAGAGTTGCTATTCCTATTTCACAGATGAGGAAACTGAGACCCAAAGAGTAAATGGTACAGCCAGGACTGCATCCAGAAAGTCTGACTGTAGGTCCTGAATTCTAAACCATTCTTCAACCACATGAAATTCATTATAGTGTTGATTGAAGGTCTCTGAAAAATGTTCACCACTCAGTGAAGACCCACATATAGTGCCTCCCAAACTTTGTATTAGGAAAATCTGGGAAGGTCCCTTCTAGCAAAGTGGGTGGTCTGTATTTCTGAGAGCTCATCTAATCCTTGCTCTACAGTATTACTACCCTCCCCTTCCCTCTTTTATTTTTGCCTAGTCGCCTTAATTGCTTTTCTTTTTATGCTGTTGCATTTTTCTAAAATGGCATAACTATCTTTGTGGAATGTAGTGTGGAATAAATATATAAATAAATAAAATTAATTTTTTCCAAGCTTTTATGAGGTGAATCTATCCATTGCCAGGAAAATATCATTTCAATTACCAAAGCCTACTGTGTAGTCCTAGTTATGTAGCTAGTGACTCACTTTCCACATCCTCATTTCTGTTACAAAGTCATGTCTGTGTGAACTAGAAACAGAAATGAAAATACCACCAGGTCTTTCAGTTTCCTACATAAAATGTCAGATTCTCTAGAGACTCATTCCAGAGGTTTCCAGGCTATGTCTGCCCTTATTGGCCACAGAAGTGACAAGATTCCAGCCAGGATGTGTCCTGCAGAAGTCTAAATACACAAGCCATAAGCCGATTGGGCTGTAAATGGGTGGAGAAACGGAAAGTCCTTGGCTGTATAGGCAAAGTGTCCAGACCAAGATTTCAAGCTGAGCATGGGGTGATGGCAGGTCAGGAGCCTTTTTTTTTTTTTTTAACCAAATGAGGTTAGAAGGCAAGAATTTGTGTAGGCAAAAGGTAGTCGAACAGCAGGCTAGAATGATGTCAGTGGGTTTCCTGTGACCTTATCTGTTTCTCTTGTTTCATCCTTCTCTATGATTCTTCCACTCTCTACTCCAGCCACACTAATAAATTACTAAATGTTTCCCAAATATGGTAAACAGTTTCATGCCTCCACACCACTTTTTTATACTGGTTTCTTCCTCTTAGCTCTGTCCACTTGACAAAGATCTACTCATTTCTTCCAGATTCTGTTTAAATACCTTCACTATAAAGACTTTCCTGCTGCCACTACACCCTGCCCCAGTCATTTTTTTTTACTTCTCCAATCATATAATTATTGTCATATCTATCTTGATCTTCATACCACTGATAATAGTATGAATTCACACCATGTCTCGCTGATGTGAGAAATGTCATATTACTATGTTATTCTCAATCAAACTTAGAAAATATTAGTTCTCAAGTATGAGGACATTGACACACCCAGTATGTTTATGGGTACTTCTCCTCCTGGGGTCATACTCAGAATCCTAAGAGCCTAGCTGGTGATTTAGCTCAGTGGCTTAAGTGCCTGCCTGGCAGGTGTGAGGTTGTGAGTTCAATCCCTGGTACAAAAAAAAATCCTAAGAGCCTAGCACACTTCATAAAATATGGGAAATAGCCCTTTGGTTTTCAAATATCTCCATTGCAATGTATACAACTGGCATCTTTGTCTTGTTCCTACTTTGGATGAACAAAGCAACCAGTTTTTACCACTACATATGAGATTAGCTGTGAGCTTTTCATAGAGGCTTTTATCAGGTTGAGGAAGTTCCATTCTATTCCTAGTTTGCTGAGTGTTTTTAATCGTAAAATGAGTACTAGATTTTGTCAAATGCTTTTTCTGCATCTACTGGATAATTTTGTAGATTTTTGTCCTTTATTCTGTTGACACACTATATCACATTGATTGATTTATGGGTATTAAACCAACCCTACTTTCCCAGGGTAGATCATACTTACTTATGGAATATAATTCTTTTTAAATGTTGCTGACCCAGGCGTGGTGGCACATGCCTGTGATCTTAGCACTTGGAAGGCTGAGGCAAGAGGATTACCACAGGTTTGAGGCTAGCTTGAACTATGTAGTGAATTGAAGGCCAGCCTGAACTACATAGTGGTACCCTGTCTCAAAAAAAAAAAAGTTGCCGAATTTAGCTTTCTGGTATGTTATTGAGGGGGTGGGTGTGTGTGTGTGTCTTTATTTATGTCTTTGTGTCTATAGGGTGAAATTATATATATTATAGTTTTCTTACATATCTTTAATTTTTATATTAATGTTGTTCTCATAAATGGGTTGGCAAGTGTTCCCTTTTATTTTACTTTTTGGAAATTTGTGGAGAATTAATGTTATTTTTCCTTTAAACATTGACTGAAACTCACCAGCAAACCATCTGGGCCTGGTCTTTTCTTGTGGGAAGCTTTCTGACAACAAACTCTGTGCCTTCATTCTTTATATGCTGTACAGAAAACAGCTGATACAGCAGGGCTGAGGCTCCTATCCTTAGAAAGTCCTGCTTACAAAGATGACCTGGGAACTTGAATTTTGGAAGTGTTCTTGCTACCCTAAATAATTGCAGTGGATCATCGTGCATAAACTATTTGCACAAAACATATGGTTTATACTGAACACCTGCTTTTCTTCCAAGAATCTAGAATTTTGATACACACTAGATTCAGGGTGACTATATGACCAGCCTCCAATAAAAAACCTTGGGCACTGGGTCTCTAATGAGAATATTTCACACATGTTAATGTTAAAGAAATTAAGTACACTGCATGTGACTCTATAGGTAGAGGGCTTTTGGAGCCTTGAACTTAGTTTCAACTCTGGACTTTACCTTATGAGCCTTTTCCCTTTCCTGATTCTGTTTTGTATCCTTTTTCTGTAATAAATCATATCCATGAATACAAGTGTATACTGAAGCCTGTGAGTCTTCCTAGGAATTCACCAAACCTGGGGAACCCCAACACAAATTTACTCAGATTTTATATTTCTTCTTGAGTCTTTTTTTTTTTTTTTTTTTTTTTTTTTTTTTTTTTTTTTTTTTTTTTTTTTTTTTTTTTTTTTTTTTTTTTTTTTTTTTTTTTTTTTTTGAGACAGGGATTTGCTATGCAGTTCAGGTTGGCCTGAGCTCACTATACAGCCCAAGATGGTCTCAAACTCAGCAATCCTCTTGCCTCAGCCTTCTGACTGCTAGGAATATAGGTGTGCCACCACACCCGGTTTCTTCTTGAGTATATGAATATGTCTATTTTATCTCAGTTATTTAACCTATTGGCATGCAGTTTTTTATTATATTCCCTTATAACCTTTTTTATATCTGGAAGTTCAGGAGTGATACCCTATCTTTTATTTCTGATTTTAGTAACTTGAGTAGGCCCCTTTTTCCCTTATTCAATCTAGTTAAATGTTTTGCAAATGTTTGTCAATTTTTTTTAAAATCTACTTTCATTTTCATTGGTTTTCTCTATTATTTTTCTGTTCACTATTTTGTTTATTTCTGGTCCAGCATTATTTACTTCTTTCTGCTTACTTTAATTTTTTGTTTGTTTGTTTCTTAACTAGTTTACTGATTTGAGATTGCTCTTCCTTTTCTTAATATAAGAGAGTTGGGGGGGATTTTTTTGTTTGTTTTTGTCTTTTTAAAACAGGGTGTCACTATGCAGTTTGGGCTGGCCTTGAGCTCACTTTGTAACTCAAACTGGTCTAGAGTTTGCAACAATCCTCTTGCTTCAGCCTCCTGAGTGCTGAGATTACAGGTGTGTGCCACCACACCCTGCCCTAATGTAAGAGTTTTTAGCTATAAATTTCTCTCTAAGCCTTGCTGTAGCTGTTTATCATAAGTTTTACGGTTATGTCTTAGTTTTCAATACATCTTAAAGTATTTTCTAATCTCTTCTGTGATTTCTAGTTTAATCCATCAGTTATACAGAAGTACGCTGTCTAGTTTCCACATATTTGTAAATTTCTCAGATTGCTTTCATTAGTTGCACACCTGTAATCCCAGCACTTGGGAAGCGGAGGCAGGAGGATCACCGTGAGTTTGAGGCTAGCCTGGGTTACATAGTGAGTTTTAAACCAGCCTGAATTAAAAAGCAGGAAAAAAATTGTTTTCATTATTGATTTCTAATTTCATTCCACTGTGGTTGGAGAAAATATACTGAATGTTCCATGTTCAACTGAAAGAATGTATGATGTGTTTGGAGGAGGTTTGGAATTCCTTTTTTTTTTCCCCCAGTTGTGGGAATTGAACCCAGGGTGTCACATATGCTAAGCAAATCCTCTACTAATGAACTACTCCCCAGCCCTGGAATTCCATTTATCATCTTCTAATCCCCTTGTAGAAGCCAGTATGAGAGCAGCAAAGTATTGGACATTGCAGTTTCTTCCTCTTCCTGCCTAGTTCCTGCCTTCCTGGGGTTAAAAAAGCAGAAAATACCAAGTTAGTTTAATTTCTTCCTGTTACACTTTCAGTTTCCAAAGAGACCCCACTTAATTAGCTGTAGTTTCTCTTCCTGGGTACATTAAGCCAATGAAGCATCTCTTCCACACAAGCAAAGCAAAATGAGTGCTCTTGCTTCTTTCTCCTCTCACTGGCTGCCTCTGAAACACCTCCTCTAAAGGGTTGATCAGTGCTTAACTGAACACTGAATTTAGCCCCAGGCCATCATATTGATGGCAGACCAAGGAAGTGTTAGTTTGATGAGATTAAAGCTTTCATGTGCTATATTAAACTCTCAAGTGCCCTCCTGGCAAGAACTATACCAGTGCCACTAAAACTGTTCTTTTCACTCCTGTTTCAGCCATAGCCCCTGAAGTGAGTACTGTAACCACATCCTCTTCCTTCCCTTTGGTATCCATAAAGAATCCATTTGACTATAACTAACCAAAAGGAAAAAATCCAGTTGTAAAGTAAACAAGAATTTGTTTCTCTCATGAAACAAAAAGTTTGCAGACAGACAATTTCAGGGCTCCAGCAGTTGATTAATGAGAGCATCAAGGGCAAGGCACTGTCTATTTTTACACGCCAGCATCCTTAGCAGGTGAACATCATCCTTATACCTGTTGCCTCATGGCCACAGATGGCTACTACACCTTGAGACCAAATCCTGTCCTTTGAAGAAAAAGTGGCAATGGTATAGAGACAAAAGTTTTGCCAGCAATATTATAAAGCCTTTCCAGAAGCCTCAACCAGCAACTTCTGCTTATGTCTTATTATTTAAATCCAGGTCACATGATCTCCCTGAGACCATGATTGAAGACTAAAAAATAAGCAGAGAGAAGGGAGTGGGAGTGGTGTCTAGCCAACCATGAATGGCTGCTACACCTTCCTTCACAGCCTTAGTACAGTTTGAAAAGTTAGGAAAGGAGTTGGGGAGACTGACTTTAGGCAGGCTAACCTTGAAGTGTGAGATGCCATTCAACTCTGTCCCTGTCCACAGTTATTCTAAAGAGAGTCAGTCCCACTTCAAAAAGTCTAAGTTTCCTGGGCTTGTGACAAAATTCCTGACATAAACATAGAAACCTTTTCACCTGCCTTCTGATAGATTTAGCATCTAATTCATGCTCCTTTCTTTAGAACTAGCAAAAATATATTCTAAAATACTTACCAATCACCTACAATCATTAAGCATTGCTTAACTGAGGACCCCAAAGGCTGATCTTCTGGGACATCCCCTAACTCGACTTTTTTTCTCAGCCTCAAATATCTGCTATGGCAGTTAACCATGTCCTTTATATGCACAACCTGCTGTTCTAGCAGGTTAGCCCATGAGTTGAACTTCAAACTTGGGTTCTACACCTCAAGTCTATGGTACCATTAATCACTGACCAGGAACAGACTATAAATTTGAATCCTTAAACAGGGACTGTAAAGTTCAACTTCTCTAATTCTCATTATTTCCTCAATGCTCCCGGGATTGAAGATAAAATAATATGTTCATCCAAGATGCATTTGTCTATCTTCCTTCCAGAACCTTTGGCCAGTTCCTCTGTAAATCACTGTAGAATTTTTAAAGCATTCGGGTTTTTTTCATTTTGTTTTTTTGTTTTTTGGGGGGTTTTTTGCCTTCATAATAAAGAGTTTCCTCAAGTCTTTTTTTAATCTATTTTATTTTAAAGAGAAAAAATAAGACAAAATTTCAAACCACAATAATTAGGAGGTAACAATGGTATATACATTGCATATTTATATATGTGCATACATTTATTGTTTTTTTTTTCAGCTTCTTACACTAGTGAGACAATATGATGTTTACATATATGTGTCTGATCTATTTTACTATGAGTATGGTCTCAAGCTGAATTCATTTACCTATAAAAATCTCAAGTTTATCCTTCTTTATGGCTGAGTAGTACTCCATTGTATAAAAATGCCACATCTTTTTTATCCATTCCTCAGTCAATGGGTATTTGGGTTGTTTCCAAGATCTAGCTATTGCAAATTTTGGTGCTAAAAACATGGGTACACATATATTGCTTGGAATGATGTTTTTAATTCTTCTGGGAAGATACCCAGAAGGGAAATAGCTGGGTCAAATGGGACCACCAATCCTAGTTTTTTGAGGAATCTCCACACTGATTTCCAAAGTGGTTGCACCAATCCACACTCCCGCCAACAATGGGGAAGCATTCCTTTTTCCCCACAGCCCCTCCAGCATTTGTTATTGCTTGATTTCCTGATAATAGCCATTCTTTCCAGGGTGAGGTGGAATCTCAGGGTTGTTTTAATGTGCATCTCTCAAATGACCCGTGATGTTTAACATTTTTTCACATATTTATTTGCTGTTTGTATTTCTTCATCTGAAAAGTGTGTATTCATCTCAGATGTCCATTTTTGGATTTGGTCTTTAAATCTGGGAGGACTGGTATTTTTGAGTTCTTTATATGTTCTCAATAGTAATCCTTTGAGGAACAGTTGGCAAACATTTTCTCCCACATTATGGGTTAAAGTCTTCTTTTCTTTTCTTTTTTCTTTTGTTTTGTTTGTGTTTTGTTTTTTGTTTTTTTGAGACAGGATCTTGCTATGTAGTTCAGGTAGGTCTTGAACTCACTATGTAACCGAGGTTGGCCTCAAACTTGTGGCAATCCTCCTCCTGAGTGCTGGGATTACAGGCATGCACCATCATTCTGGTGGGAGTAGGATTTTAATTATGAATTCTTTATATATATATATATAATTATGAATTCTGAAGGGATACAAACACTCAATTCATACCAAGATCTATAGAAATATGTAAGGGAAGCCGGGTGTGTTGGCGCACGCCTTTAATCCCAGCACTCGGGAGGCTGAGGTAGGAGAAGCATTGTGAGTTCCAGGCCGGCTTGGGCTATAACGCGAGCTCAAGGCCGGCCTGAGCTATATAGTGCGACCCTGCCTTAAAAAAACTAGAGCTGGGAGTTTGGCTCAGTGGCTTAAGCGCCTACCCTGGCAGATGTGAGGCTGTGAGTTCGATCCCTGGTGCCGCAAAAAAAAAAAAAAGAAAGAAATATGTAAGGGAGAGAAAGAGAAATTGGGTTGTTTCCCCTCCCTCTTACCCTGTGGCTAATAAATGCAGGAACCACACATACATCTTATGAATAAGATTGGGGTTATTTTATGATTAAAGACTTTCAGAAGATAACTTTATTTGTTTGTTTGTATGTATGTTTGTTTTTATCAAACCCAGGGCCTTGTTTATGCTAGGCAAGTACTTTACCACTAAGCTATATACCTCAAACCCCTCACTTGGTTCTTTTTTATTAGTGCATATTAGTTATACAGAATAGTGGGTTTTGGCATATCCATCCATACATTTAACACACTTTATTCATTCCCCTCCCCCATACTCTCTAGAATCTTGCCTCAGTGGCCATTGTTTTAGTCTCATGCATCATTTCAGTGAAATTTTAGAATGATGACTGAGGGCTGAGGATTGAGCTTAGTGGTTTAAGTGCCTGCCCGGGAGGCACAAGGTCGTGAGTTCGATCCCTGGTACCAAAAAAAAAATGCTCTCTCTTGTGCCTTTTAATTTCTGAATCCTATACTTACTTCATGGAACACAATAGGCACTCAATAAATTTTAATAAACAAACAGATTCACAAACAAATGCATAAGCTAGTATAAAACAGAAGATTAAAATAATAATAATAGACTGGTACAGTGGCCCATGCCTATAATCCCAACAGTTAGGAGACTGACAAAGTAAAATTGTGAGTTCAAAGCCAGTCTGGGCTACATAGGCCAGGGTGAGCTACAGAGTGAGAACCTGTCTCAGAGGAAGGAAGAAAGGAAAGAAAAGGGAAGGGAAGGAAGGAAGGAAGGAAGGAAGGGAGTAGGGGACCCAAATCTTGAGCCCCATTGCAATTTACTTGAGTCAGCTGAAATGAAATACCCTGCAACTTCCTAGTTAGCCCTTTAGGCTTAACTAGACCATGTCCTGGGGCATGCAAATACACCCATATACACATACATCATGATTTCAGTATAATTCATTTTCAACTTGGTGGATTTTTGTAAGCATCAGTAACACTTTCTATCACATTTTTACCTGTCCTTCAGGAAGACGGCATACCTCAGTATAAGCAAAATGCTAAGAAAGCATGAAAGGGTCCATAAAGCACAATTCCTGGTACCCAGTAAGCATTCCATTAATGTTTTTTATTATAATTATGGTTATGATTAATTTCCCCATGCCCAAATTACCTACCCTTCCCCCACCACCGCCGCCAAAAAAAAAAAAAAAAAAAAAAAAACTTTTAGCGAGGAGGCACCAAACCTTTAGAAGTACTTGTCCATTCCTGTCCCACAAAGAGGTTCCCAATCACATAAACAATACACACCTGTTCCTGGAAACATTAACGGGTCTCCTGCAGCTTACTAGTACTTACCAGACTCCTCAGAGTTCTGTGCTTATGGGATGATAACACCACTTTGGAGTGTCAGAGCCTCAGGCCCTCCCTCTCCCATCCCAGAGCACTCCTTTTGGGTATAAATCTGATACCACAACAAGTGTTTGCTGTCTCTCTGTATCATTTTTCACTTGTCTTCCATAAGACACTGATATGTTTCTTTCCCCTACAATTCTTTGTGCCTTTTTATTTCTTCTAATATCACTTCTCCCAACTTTTCATGCAAATTTCATATCAGTGGGTTGAACTAGTGTGTTTTCTTTCATCTTATATATGAGGGAGACTGTTATGTTTGTGCCAGTTGTAACTGATGATAATCCCAGCAAGAAAACACAATTTACACATGATTGTAACCATTCTGCCTTCCTATTTCCTGGGGTTTTGAGGTTTTCCTTGGAAAACTACAACAGAAAATTACCTCATTTCCATGTTTCCATGCCTCATCAAAAACAGTAACCTACAAAATATGCTTATAATGCTGCTTATCTCTTCTCCTTACTTATGCACTAACCTCTGTCATCTCCATGCTATGCAGTACTACACTAATTCATTCACAGAGCCACTGTGCTTTTCACTTTGTTCTGTGACTCGGGTCTCAAGGCCTATGTCCCCACCTACACAGCCTTGTTTCACCAAAGCTCTCCTCTCTCCCTCCCCTTCCTCCTTCTCTCACTGTGCAGCCTGCTTGGAGAACCTCCTTAAACCCTCTCTGAGCATTTCGGGGACACACCCTAGTCAGCCCATTCTAAACCCAGTTGGATTTCTGTGCCCTCAAAATAAAACCTGAATTCCTATACCACATTCTACAAGTCTCTGTTTCAAGACTACTTTTAAGAATTACAGTTCTTGCCAGGTGTGGTGGCACATGCCTATAGTTGCAGTACTGGAGGCCGAGGCAGGATATTCACCACAAGTCTGAGGCCAGCCTGGGCTACATAGTGAGTTCAAGGCCAACATGAACCACATAGTGAGACTCTGTCTCCAAAAAAATAAAAATAAAAGTATTACAATTCTTGGCTGGAAGTGGGGACTGACTCCATGGTAGAACTCATGCTTAGCATGTTATGGGGACTGAGTTTTATTCTCAGCACCAAAAAAAAATTACAGAAGGAATTATAATTTTTTAAACTCCACATTCAGCTCTCTTCTTTGCTTGCTTTTGCTGTCTTCTGCCACCATGAACTGTCTCTCCTTTGGAATTCCCCTCTGCCAAGCCAACCTGCCTTGGAGTCAGCCAATTATGGACTGAAACTTCTACAAACTGTGAGCTAAATAAACTTTTCTTTATTAAAAATAAATAAATAAACAAACAAACAAACTCTACATTTGCTACTAAACAGTCTGTATGGAATGATCACCAACTTCAAATGAAAGGTTATTTCTTAATTTGTGTCTCCATTGTTAATTGTTTTGTGTATTCTCTCTCTGGCACATTCTAGACAGGAAAGAAGAGTAGTACCTTGTGATATTTGTGGTTCAGGCAAGCAGTCCCTCCCTACCAAGACCTAAGTGAAATGACTGTCCTTCTCAAAACACAGGAGGATCTCAGGGAAGCCTCAATGGGAGTAAACCTCAGAACGTACCAAACACTGAATATGAACAGTATTTATGTATGTTCTTGTTTCAGAAAAGAGAATGGCTGCTGTTGGCCAAAGGGGAACCCACAAGCCTAGGACACAGCCAGAGAGTCCTCGCCAGTACTTTCTATGTGATTATACCATCGCACTCCCTCACACTTCTGGTGAAGGCAGTAGCCACTCGGGAACTGATGCTACCCTGCTCCTTTCCCCCGCTGCTTGATGACCCACCTGAAGACAGCCTTAAGATTGTGGAGGTAAGTAGAGCCCAGGTCTTAGGGGACAGATAGAGAAAAGGTAGAGGAATAAACCCTGGAGGGAATGGATTTTGGGAGGTGAGAAGGGAGGAGTTATCCCAGGGGACAGGAAATGGGCTGGAGAGAGGAAGTCAATGCTTAGATTAAGGTAGAAAGTTGATTTGAGGGAAATAAGGCTTGAGAAGAGGTCATTGAGGAAAAAAACAGTACTGGTGTAAGTGAATGACTGAGAATTAGTACCACCCTGGAAGAGCACAAGACGTGTGTGTGTGCGCACACACACACACACACACCTGAAATTGGAATAAAATGAGCCCCAGTGGGTGAGTAACTGTGAAGGAGGAAAAGAGATGTGTCCCAGAATGGAAAGCAGGTAGCAAGCAAGGGAGAATGGTGGTGAGAGAAGTCAGTACGGGCAGGTCCACGTTCTTGGGTATTTTGACCTGGTTTTGTCTTTGCATCCACTGCCCCTCTTCCCATCTGTAATTCTACCATAGAGAAGTAACTGAAGTTGGAAAAGTGTGAAAATGCATTGGAGGGGAAAGGGAGAAGGAAAAGACAGACTGGAAGGCAGAGGAAGAAAAGAGAGGAGGGAGTAAAAGGAGATGCCCAAGAAGTATAAACCTTTGAATGGGCTTTTGTGTCTTTGTGTGTGCACGTGTGTGTGTCTGTGTGTGTCGGGTATTTTGTTTGCTTTGGTATCCCTGGGTATGTATGTGCTGAGTCTCTGGATTGGTGGCAGCATGTCTGAGCATGGGTATGTGGCTCCACCAGTGCGTATCCGTGTGATGGTACATCCTCAGGTCTAACTATCTACAGTACCTTTCCACATGTGTATGTACTTGTGTTTGTGGGCATCTATGTCTGCTCATTGAGAAATGGGGTAAAAGACAGCTAATGTAGGCACAAAGCTTAGGAAGAGCC
The DNA here is from genome assembly GCA_004363535.1 of Dasyprocta punctata. NCBI lineage: Eukaryota > Metazoa > Chordata > Mammalia > Rodentia > Dasyproctidae > Dasyprocta > Dasyprocta punctata. The sequence goes on along the minus strand of RJWM01008181.1, from coordinate 29,918 downwards.
TCAAAATGAGACTCCAATGCAAAGGAGTAAACAGCTCTGAAAGAAGATTCTCGTCCTCTCTTCTCTGTATCTGGATTCTGTATTTCCTGCTAGCTTGTCCAGGCTAGAGGTGGGAGGGGAGGCTCTGGATGGGTAGAAGTGGAACCACATCACTGCTGCATTGCGGGCTGACGTGCAGAAAGGACAGAGCCCAGGATTGTGCTCTCAGTTTGGCAGCCACCGGGAGACAGAGAGAGGTGGGCATGAGCAGCTGTGGCTCATTCAGTGTCTCACTTTGGGGCCAGTGGTTTCTGGCACAGGATGCTGTGGCCGGAAGACCTGACTGCTCAGGAATGCTGTACTCCTGTCTCCCTCCCTCTCTGCTCTGCTCACCTCAGGCCAGGAACTTCATGTACTGGCCTTACAGACTGGAGCACCCCCACCCTACGTGTATCCTGAGGACACACCTCCCCCTGCTGCCCACACTGTACCCCTTGAAACATTTTGGGTGCTCTCATCCCTCTCAGAAGCTAGTGAAACACTTTCTGGGGCCAGTGTGTTCAGGGGCCCTAACCACTAGGGTTGTCCCTATTTCTGTCCTTTGCCTGACACTTCACAAACACTCAGACCTCAGGCAAAGCACCCCTAGGACACATCTATTCACAGGTCCCACTGCATCCCTGAGTCTCAACACCTTCTTCAGCCTCTCATACTCACTGATCTCTTCAGGGCATGTGTCCTGTGACCCTAAATTCCCTCTTTTCCTCAGAGCATGCTGGATGCCCTGGAGCTGGAGCCTGCTTACAACCCCCTGCAGGTTTGGAGCCACCTGTACTCACACCTGAGCAGCACCTTTGCCAAGCCTCCGGGACGGCTCTATCCAAGCTGGGAGAGCCGGGGCTCAAGAAAGGTACAACTCTCCTTCTACCCTCCACTTCCTCACATCCCTCCCTCCCCTTTCCACCCAGAGAGCCCTCCAGCCCCAGCCCCAACAGTGTCTTACCCAAGGGAGCACCCTCCTCCCTGATCCCACTGCAAGTAGCAAGGAGAACCACACCAATAAGGAGTGGGGAAAGGACCAGTGAAATCAGTCCTACAGGGTAGGGAGGATTGTCTGCTTAGCTATTTACATATGATCATGCTTAGGTGTTTTCAGTGTAGTCTTTATGTTAATTCACTAGTCATTCAACAGATCATTGTCTCATTAAGCAAACTGGCTACACTGGCACCACAACTATAGCCCCCTCTGAAAGAAAAGACCAATGGGATGGTAGGAAAAGAACTGCCCAAGGAAAAGCAAAATGACATTTACAGAACACCACTCATTTGCCAGGTTTTATGATTAGTACTTTTACATATTTCCTCATTTAATCTTCCTACCATCCCAATAAGGTAACTGTTGTGCTCCCTGTACAGATACGAAGAAGGCTAAGGTTGGTAGCTTGGAAACAGAGCTCTAGTGATAATGGTTGAAGTGAAAAGTTAAAGATGAAGTGTTTGTATGAGATTCATGTTCTATAATATTTGGGCTTCCTTTTGCCCTTAATTTTTGCCTAATTTCCTAGGAGCAAAGCATTTAGAAAACTCCCATGTTTGTCTTAGCTAAAATTACAGGAGTAGGTTTTGTTGTTGTTGTTGTTGTCTTTTAAACAGGGTCTCCTTATGTAGTTCAGACTGGACTTGAGCTCACTTTGTAGCCCAGGCTGGTCCCGAACTTGCATAGATCAGGAGTAGGTGTTTCTAAACTCAGTCCATCTAGAAGTGAGTGCAATGACTAGATGCACAGAGGAGATCCCACTCCGAGTTAGTTTGATGGCAAGTTGACAGAAGAGGGACACTACAAGGAGAAGGCTGTGTAAAGGCTGCAGTTCAGGGGACTCCACAGTCACTGCCCTGAGCCTTGAGGGTGACACTCCAAGGATAGAATGTGTAAAGCAGTGAGCACAAAATACCCAGTAGTGAACAGGATATGGACTTAAAGAACTGTACGGTCTTCAGAGAAGGCTCTAGTTGCTCAATTTGCAGGCTGGGCAGCTGCCAACCAACCGAGTTCGAGCCACAGTGGTCCCTCTGCCAGTGACTCCAGCCCCAGGCAGAACCCCCAAGATGCCAGCAGCCAACAAATCTTCCTCAGAAGACTTCTTCCTGCTTTCGGAACCAGAGGAAGAATATCCCTCCCAGTCCTGAGTCACACCGGAGCACAATACCTCTGTTCAATCACGCCTAAGCCAAGGCTTACGAACTCTGTGGTCAGATCTGCCTTCCATCCACCGAAGCCTCCATGAGTTCAAGCAAACCAAGAAACAAAGCCTCCCCCTCCTCTGTCCTCAGTGCTGCCCCACCCCTCTCCACACACCCAAGCCTGTCCCTTCTCCAGCAGGGACTCTCATTTTCTTTTGGATCATTTAATACTGTTAGTACAAATGAAGATTAAGTGTATAGTAAGCCTCCATCATTGTTAAGCATTCCTAACCCAGAATTTCTTATAGTTTGGTGTAAACAGGTGGATGAGATTGGGCCACCCTCAGGAAACAGGAATTTAAGAACAAGAGTGAGGTTTCAAAGGTCATGAAAAACAAGGATTGAAATCCAATCCTCATTCCATAACTGGTGCCCTTCCTAGTATACCCACCACACTGCAGTACCCACAAGCTTGGCATCTACGTGCAAAGTGGAGGGGGAGGCGCAATATCATATAGCTAAGAACAGGGAAAGGATGGTGAAAAAGGCCAACTCCCTTCCTGGTCTCCTCTCACACCTGCCCACCCTATCAGTGCTCTCCCTCCACAGAATAGCTACCATTGGCAAAAACACTTTCTCTGTGCTTCATAATATACTAAATACTTCAGAAATGTCTCCATTTCACACAAATCACCCTGTAATATGGAGCTCATCGTCAGTTCTCACACTTTACAGAGGGGCAGCAGGGGAGACTTAGGGTTGCAAATGTCCTGCAACTAACCCAGGGTCACAGTGTGAAAGCCCAGCCAAGGTCAGTCGGACTTGACTACCTGGAACACCAACTGCCCCCTTGCAGGGTTCCCTCCCTGGGCCCTTTCCTCTTTCCATGGCCCCCAGCACATTCTGGTTCTCCTCTTGACCCCAACATACCCACCCAGCATACCCTGCCACTGTGTCTCCTCTGTGCCTGTTCACACACAGAGACCTCTTAAACCCAAACTGACTTTAATGCAAATCTTTAAAATTTTTAAAATATATCTCTGGCAAAGAACAATACAGCGGGGTAAGGATCCAGGCAACTTCCATACAGGCCGCTGGAACTGCACCCACTCTGACCAAATACCCCTTTCTGAAGACCTGGTCCAGCAGCTGTCTGTTCTTTTGGGAGAGGGATGGCTTAGGGGTGCTGGTGTTCCCTGAAGCTCATCCCTTGGTCCTGCCATCTGTTCCACTTTACAGGACTTCCAGGGAGGGTCCTCCCACCCTATGGTTCCTGCTCATTCTAACAGGATTTTCTAATCCCTAGCACCACCTTCCCATGGTCCTCTTATCAACTACCTTTTCAGGTGGAGCCCTCTGACTTGACCCCAGTCCTGTCAGTACCTGTTCTAGAAAGCCCACAGTCCCAGCCCCCAGTGGCTCCACTCTTCTGGACCTGGCTATATAAGGCAGTGTCTGAGCTGGGGCCTTTGCTGCCACTACCAGCTACAGTACCAGGTTCAGGGAAGGCCAGACCCTGGGGCTTGGGAGCTGGGAGGGGCTTTGTGCTCCGAGGGGGTGGCACAGCATAGTCATCAGTGGCAGGGTTGTAGGGGAACTCATAACCCTCCTCCTTCACCCGAGCCTGGCACCACCATGCGTCCTTGGGCTCCTGAGGCAGATCGTAAAGGCCCCGGGCAGAAGCTGAGGCCAGACCCTCGGGTTCATCATAAATGGGGTCCTCTTTGGTATTTGTCAGCTTGGTCTTCTGCAGCTGCTGCTCCACATGCTCATACAGATCCCAGTAGAGACGTTTCTTCACCTGAATGTCTTCTGCTGTCCGAGAAGGGGTACTATCTATGGGGTCTGAGTACAAGGAGTCCTGGGAAGGACCTGGAAGAATGCGCAAGGAGTCTAAGGGCTCAGCATACAGGGCTGGGGTGCTGCCTTGGAGCTGCTGGAGGCTAGGAGCAGAAGCCGACTTCCCCTCAGCCACCTCCCCTTCTTGGGAGTCAGCTCTGAGGACATCTTGCCCCTGTCCCACTTTTCCCTGGGCCTTCTGCTGACGGATGGCAGTCTCAACTGCCTGAAATATGTCATTTCCTTGTACGGTCTGGAAGGTGAAGGTTCCAGGGCCAGAGGGGCAACGGCGACCAGCTTCAAAAGAGAACATGACCTGAGGAGGGTATGGAGGGAAAAGGATTGCCAGAGGTCAGAACTGGAGAGTCACAGGGCCCAAACTAGTAAGGATTTCTCCAGATGGACTGCCTGAGACTAGCAGTTGGGTAAGGGTGAGTGAAAGGAAAGAGAGATCCAGAGTGCAGGGCTTCCCGCTTCCTGCCCTGCTTTTAGCTGTCCAACCCAGGAAGCCCTCCCTGACCATCCTCCCTGGCAGCCCCTGTACCTTGTCTCGGCCATAGCGGCGCAACAGAGTGTAGGGCCAAGAAAGAAGCGGTTCCAGGATCTGACCCTGGGCTCCCAAGGTCAGGAGAGTCAGCCTGTCGGCCTCTACCCTCAGCACGTAGGGCCCATGCAGGCCACAGCGCTCAGAGGCCTCTGTCTTCTGTACAGTGACCCAGAACTGGGATCCTGGAAGGGGTACACAATTAGCCAGACGCCTGGCTGGAAATGCACAGGGGGGCAGGGTTGAGGACACTGAGGACTCCAGAGCAGGGTGTCGGAGAACTCATTTGGAAGTCACACTCCAGGAACTTCTTTAGGAGTCTGGCACCCTCTAATTACCCACTCCCCAGGAGCGCCCCTTCGCATTCCCAGGGGCTGCCGGGCTTTCAAGCAGCTACCTTCCCAAGTAGGGCTGTACAGTGAGTTCTCCAGCATCTCCAAGGCAGAAAGCTTAGGTGGGTCCGTGAACGGTGCCAGCGCCCAACTTCCTTTCTGTGATAAAGAAATCATCACGGCCCCTATAATTCCCTCTGTAAGGCCCTGGGGTGGAGGGTGGGGATCCTGGGCCAGCCAGCTCCCCAGCTGCAGTAACTGCCCCGCCGCCGCAACGCCTCTTCGGCCCAGTGCCATTTGCCCCAGCCCCTCGCCGGCAGCCCAGGTTCCCTCACCGGAAAGGCATTTCGGCACAACGTCTGCACCCAGGCGGCGCTGGACGGCGCGTCCGCTGCCAGCAGGTGCGAGCGCTGCGCAGTGTCCAAGCGGAAGGCAGCGGCGCCGGGTTCTGGGGGGCTTTCCACGGCCACCGGAGCCACACTCACGCACTCGGCCAGACGGATCACCTTGCAGTCCAGGCGGCGCGAGCCCCCTCGACCACCTCCAGAACTCGACCCCTTGTGATCAAAGAACTCGAGCCGCGCGACGCCGTGGGGGCTGGCCGGGTAGAGCACGGCCCACGTCTTCCTCCATTTCTAGGGAGAGAGCAAGAGACGCGGGGGCGGTAGCGAGAGTGCGAGCAGCACGCGCCCAGACGGGAAAGGAGGGAACGGCGCGGGCCGACTAGGGGTCCGAGGCTTCCTAAGGAGGGGTAATGTTTCCCAAACCCAAGAAAGATGCCACTCAGTCTTTCTAGCACCAACGAGGGCACAACCGACCCTACATATTCTCTCCGAAGTTACAGAACAACTTCGCGGGGACGTCGCCGGGCTCTCCCACGCCCCACCCCCCGCCTTGTTTCTGGACCCTTTCACTCACTTCGGGCCCTCATGGGGTTGGGAATCCTCTGCCCTCCACTACCTTAGTACCGAAGCGCTGACTCTGCAAAAAGAGCGGCCCTTCCATCACAGCCCCGTCCATGTCCCCGGGCGGTTCCTTCGGCGCTTCCTGGCCCTGAGGGCGCAGGGCTGGAGGCGGGGCTGGGGCGGGGCCGGGCCTGTCGGAGGCGTTTCCCCCTCCCCACGCCGTCGCCTCTCCGGCAGTCAGAATGGAGGGGGGAGAGCATGAAGGAGGAAAAGAGTAAGGGTCCCCAGATAGGCAGGCCCCTACCTACTGCTTTGGGAGCGCACAAGTGGCTCCACCTAGGGAAACTTCGTGGTTTCAGCCAGAGAGCCCTGGCGCGCGGGCGTTGGGGCTGCGTCTGACATCACGTACTCAACGTGACATCAGAGTGAAGGTCGTGACATCACCTGCCGGCTCCCTGGGGCACCCGACAGGGCCAAATAGGCCCTCGGAACTTCAGTCCCCTGGCCGGACCGCCCGTGGCCCAGTCAGAGTCGAACTGTTTATATCCTGCCTAGCCGGGGACCTGGAGAAAGAGCAGGGGGCTTGGAAGGATTCCTGCTGCCACAAGGGCCACCGCCCAGACCGCTCCGTCGTCCCATGGCTGCTTGAAAGTCCAGTTCCCTGACCGCAGCTGCTCGGCCTCCAACCTGCAGGCGAAGAAAGCTTCATTGAGCCGGGAGGGTCAGGGGAAGAGGGGAGGCGGTGCTGCAGCGGCCAGCTCCACGGGGGAGGGGAGGACCTAGAGAGGAGGGAATTGGCCAGCGAGGAATGGAGGGAGAAAGCGGAATGTGGGAGGGCTCAAGGGGACATGGGAGGGACGAACTGAGAGGGGGGAGGGAGGGGGGGTCCGGTCTCCCCTGGCCGAGCACTTTTTTTTGGAAGTCCTAGGACTTATCTCGAGGATCAGGGCTCTTCCAGCCCCTAGGGCCTGCCCCGCCAAAGGTAGGGGAGTCACACTGCTGGCTTGAAGAAGGGGAACTGGGGATGGAGAGGATGGTTGAGGGCCGAGGGAAAAGGGATGATCAGGGATGGAGTCGGGGGAAGCCAACCAACTGAGGGTTTTATTATTGTCAGAGGAGCGTGAGACAGAGAAGGGTGAAGGGAGAAGCAGACAGGGAGGGGGCTGTAGGATGTTTCATATAAGACTGGGGGGAGGGCCCAAGGCCGGGGGGACCCCTTCGTGAGGCCCTACCCCTGGACTCCCAAGCCACAGTGTGCCCAGAACAAAGCTGTCTTGTTAAGCTGTTTTCTGGGGGAAGCATGTTCAGAGGGCCCCCTCGCTGTGGAGGGGCCGTTCTCAGCCCTAGCCAGGGAAGGCCTTGGCTAATGAGCCGATAGCCATAGTGAGCCCAAGTGTCGGCAAGAGGTTTAGACAGCCCCACCCCACTCACTCCCTGCCCAGCGTGAGGCCTAGCCCTCCTGGGCCCCTTGACCCTGCAGGGCACCTGGGAGCTTGCATGCAGCGGCTTCTCTATGCACTCCTTGGCGTCTGCCCTCCTGCCTGGGAATCTGCCAGAGTAGAGCTCTCATTCAGGGTCCCACAGGCTCCCTCGCCTGCCTCTCTCCACAATCAAGACAGCTGTCTGTGATCTAGCTGGCTAAATGGGGTCATCTAGTCATCTCTCCCAGGTCTGCTGCTCAGCTCTTGCCATTCCGTCTTCACGTGTGTTCTGCCCTCTCTCTTGCTCTTCAATACAAGTGCTTGGTTCTTTCCCTACCACCTTCTACCCATCTTCAACCTGTCTCCTTGGTCTTTGCTTTTATCCCTTTAATCCCCCAGTCTCCTTTCCTCTCATGTTCTGTCTCCTGTAGGTCTGGTTTTTCCTCTCTGTGTCTCTTCTTGGTCTCTAACTTGACTATTCTCCGACTTGGTCTCTAACCTCTGCCATTTCATCTTCGGGTCTCTTAAACTGCTAAGTAGGGGTGAATGGAGATGAAGGTGGCAGAACTAGCCGGGTGTGGTTGTGCACACCTGTATCCCAACACCTGGGAGGCTGATGCAGAAAAATTGCCACAAATTCAAGGCCAGCCTGGGCTACATAGTGAGACCCTGTCTCAAAAAACAAACAACAAAAATGGCAGAACTAGGAAAGGACATTGTGGGACGTAACTGTTAATTATGAAAGCTTTATTATTTACATAAGGGAAAAGAGAACCCCTTCCCCACCCCCAATCTAAGGATGTGCTTCTTAGACTTTCATCTCTGCCCTCATTTAGTGTGTGTTTCTCTTCCTTTCACACTCTCTTGATTCCTGAAGCTCTCTCTTCCTCTCTCTTTCTCTCTCTCTTTCTCTCCCTCTCCCTCTCCCCCTCTTTCTCCCTCTCCCCCTCCATCCAGGCCTTGCCTGCCATGAGACTTGTCAGTATCTGGCAGTGGAGCCCATGGGGGCTGCTGCTGTGCCAGCTGTACAGCTGGTGCTTGGGGTCTCCATCTCCCTCCACGGCCCCCAACAAGAAGACAGGAAGCCAAGGGCTACGGTTCCGGCTGGCTGGCTTCCCTAGGAAGCCCTATGAGGGTCGTGTGGAAATACAGCGAGCTGGTGAATGGGGCACCATCTGTGATGATGACTTCACGCTGCAGGCTGCCCATGTCCTCTGTCGGGAGCTGGGCTTCACAGAGGCCACAGGTTGGACCCACAGTGCCAAATATGGCCCCGGAACAGGTGAGTAGTGCTCCAGGCATGGTCTAGATATTACCTAATTTCAGCCTAACTGCAAAGAGAGAGAGAACAGCATGGTGACATAGTCACAAGGACATAAGACATCAAGAACAGGCAGTGTCAAATCAGTCAACATAGTTAATGCCACAGCTATGTGACCTTAGGCGAGTCAGTGCATTTTGTGAGCCTCAAACTCACTGTGTACCCAAATTCTAGTTGATCTCTAAAGTCTTTTCTGCTGCAAACATATGATTCTACAAAACCATGATCAAGGGCATCCCAGATGCAGGTGACTCCTTATGATTAAAATACAGTTGGTTTCAAGGGAAGCTGAGAACAGGTAAATAGTGTCTGGATGTCCCAAAGTCAGAAGGCATCACAGATACCATAGCTAACAAAACTGGATTATAGGCCAGAGAGTAAACTAACAAGCTGGAAACAACTAAGGATAAGTTTGGGGGTACAGGAGGTACTTAAGTACCGACCTCACTGAGATGCTCACACCACAGGAACCCACACTGGAATTGATGGACAGACGTGGCTGCAGCCTGCAGCTAATTCCCCATTTCCCATCAGCTAAACCGCCTCTGGAATAAAGTGTCACTTGTAGATGCTACATTTCAAGAGGGACAGTTGAAAGTAGCTTGCTCTCTCTTTGCAGGGAGTGCTGCTCAGATGTGAAAGATTCAAAAGCCAAGTTTCAGAAGGAATAGCTGAAGAAATAAGAGGCTTGTTACAAAAAAGAAAAAAGTCTCAGACTGCAGTTACCTAATGGCCATCTTCAAATATGGGAAGGACAGTCATGTGACTAAGGGGTTCTTCTGGATGGCATCAAAGTCTAAAGTTTTGAGGTCCCACCCAATTCTAAGATGAAGTCAATGATATTCAATATGGTCCATGCAGAAATGTCAGGAGGCCACGTGGCAGCACAGACAGGATGAGCACATGGGAGAATGTCAGGGTGAGGTGAAAGGGTCTTAAGTTTCCAAGTCTTATAGACAGGGCAAAGTCCTAAGCCCTCAAGTATTGGTTGTGTGGTCTTAGGCAAGTTATTTCTCTAAAACCTGGTCTATTCATATAACGAGGTCTCCTGGCAGCTCTGTTCTAAGAATAACTAAGTGTACACACCAGGGCAGATTGCCTGGCACACAAAAGGTACTTCATTAGCTATCACTAAATGGGTAAGGACTGATCAGAACTTCATTGTTGATTCTTGGTTTTTTATATTCATCCTATTAAATTCTTCAGTATCCCCAGGTCACTATCAACTTTCCATCAATTTTATGTCCCCTTTCCTCTTCCTCTCCAGGTTTCCTGGTACCTTCTCCCCTCCTTTTCCTACCAGGCTCTAGGGATCATTATCATGGCCAGGTGTGAGGCCCCCATGCATTATTTCTCTTATCTTTCCTTCGCAAACTTCTCTGTCCCACCATGTCCCCTTCCATAGGCCGCATCTGGCTGGACAACCTGAGCTGCCGCGGGACTGAGCAAAGTGTGACTGAATGTGACTCCCGGGGCTGGGGGAATAGTGACTGTACCCATGATGAGGATGCCGGGGTTATCTGCAAGGACCAGCGCCTCCCAGGCTTCTCGGACTCCAATGTCATCGAGGTCTGCAGTAAATGCATGCATGCGCAAACACACTCTATCCAGGATGGCCAGGCAAAAGGGCTGTAAGGGTGGCTATATGCGATTAGAAGAGATATTAGAAGGTAGGAGATCCCACACAACCTGGTGGGATACTGTAATTTGGGTTGGCGGGAGTCTTGGAAGAGGGGATCAAATGTAAGAGTTGTAAAAGCCAAGGATTTTTTTCTTTAGTATTAGCTGTCAAGTTACTAAACTTGGCATAGGCCTCTCCAGCTTCATTCCTGGTCACCCCAGGGGCATTCAGTGCCTCTCTGCCTATGTTCCTGTTCTCCTGGAACATCTTCCTCCTCCTTAAAGCCACTTTTTCTGTAAAATGCTCCCTCCCGCTCTGGGCAGAGTTGGGACCTTCCCACCCTTGATCATGTCTCTGAGCACAGTGGATCCTGTTTCCACTCCCAGCTGCACGAGAGCCAGATTGACAGCAAGCATAGAATCTTCCTCAGCCCTACCTCAGTCCCATCCCACTCCTGAGTTTACAGAAAGCGCACTCAGTGTTCCTTAAAGATGACAGAACATGTGAGAGATGCTACTGGGATTCCTTCCCCTGCTTGTGGTCCCATCCCCAGGTAGAGCATCATCTGCAAGTAGAGGAGGTGCGACTTAGACCAGCCGTTGGGTGGGGCAGGCGACCCCTACCTGTGACTGAGGGTTTGGTTGAAGTCAGGCTTCCTGACGGCTGGTCCAAAGTGTGTGACAAAGGCTGGAGCACCCACAACAGCCACGTGATCTGCGGGATGCTGGGCTTCCCTGGTGAAAAGAGGGTCAACACGGCCTTCTACAGGTGAGGGGCTGCGCGTGCTGGATGGGTTTGGAGATGTTCACAGAGGAATAGTGTTGAGAGATTTTGAAAGGGTCAGGGGCATGGGAGGGGATCTGGAATAGTGGGTCAACAGGGTAGCTATTGTGTTGTGTTAGGAAGTTGTGTGGCCATGAAGAGTGAATCCCCCCCAGAGGAATCTGAAACGGGGTCTGCGAGGTTCCCATTCTCTTGTTGGGGCTGGGCAGGGCGAGAAGCCACAGGTCGCGCTTCCCTGCATGTGACGTCAGCGGTAGGCAGGCAGATTCTCCTGCCTTGCGAGTTCAGAACCTCTAGGTGTAGCCCAGGCTCTAAGGGACAGTGACGGGCCCTATGCCAGTCTTGGCCGCAAGCCTTTCTGATCCAGGAAGGGCCTGAGAGCACGGGAAAGACTGGCCGGATCTTCGACCAGTGCTGCCCGCCAGGGGCATCAGTGAGCACGAACACTCTGGACTGGGGTTGGAGTTCTCTGGAACATCCTTTGGCCCAGGCTCCCAACCCTCTACCTGCCTCGGAGTGTGGCATACACGCTAGCCTCCAGGTTGAAGAAGAACCCAGGCTTGTACTTAGAGTAACTGTCTTCTCTGGAGCATCTAATTGGGTCATTTTGAGAAACAGCCTTTGGGAGCCAGGTAACTATTTGGACATCTTCCTACTGTCTGTCTATAGTTTCCTATTTTGCAAGCCAGAAATGCTCATTTTCTTCAGTTCATCCTTAGGTCGGTTTTGATGAAAGGCTTCTTGACATCCAGATGACTTACTGCTGAGCATACTGCTTCAGCTGTGATCAGGCTGCAGGTTACAGTAGTATGCGTGTCTTTAATCAAAGCAGTTTGCCTTACTTTTCTGTTGTTGCAGCAATCTAGTGCTCCTATTGAACTTGTACAGTACTCACCTGAAAGCAATTCCAGTCTTCACTTTTCTTTAATAACCTGATAACCTTTTTGAACCTAAATGTATATTGAGTTTACACTATTAAATTTGCTTTAATACATCATTTAAAAGTCTTTAAAAACCCATCATGATCCCACAAGATCTTCCAGAGTCTTGACATGATTTTCCATCTGTCATCCCTGCCAACCTCCTACAATGAAAGGACAAGACAGCTAGGTGCACCAGCTTCTTCAGAACAACTGTAAAAATCATTGTTAAATGCTTAAAATCAAAATCTAACTCTTCCTGCAAAAATTTTCTCCAGAATTGCACCACACCTCTAATCACTAGTTGTGAAGATATAATTTTCAAACATTCGGGAAAAAAAACAGAACACTATAATAATTTAACCAATGTTTTGCTATTTTATATATAATGAAATTGTAGATTTTGTTAGTCTTTGCCAATCCAGATACACTGTTCATGGCCATCTCCAACCCTCCAGGTTAATACTCTTATCACAAAAGGACATCATAGTTTAGCATATTTTTTTGAAATCCATTTAGGTCTCTGAGGAGTACTATATTTTTTTCCTAAATGTTACAAACTTTCTATTCAAGAACTTACTCTTGAATATTACTTATCTGTAGATCGAGGACTCTTCCCTCTCCGCCCTTCCCCTTTCTTCCTCCCTTCCCCCTCCCCAAAAGTCACTACATTATCCGATCTCTAGTCTTCTCCATATTTGTTCGAATTCTCCTTGACTTGGCAGTGGGACACTTTTGAAAATTCTTTTCCCCCCAAGTAATATACATTATCTGGCCTGGAGACTGAAACCATTTTAAAAGAGCTGCGTGCCGTGGTCCCTTACTCTCATTCACCTTGGGATTGTACTTCTTTCTCTGTACTTCTTCTTAACCTTTTCTAATCCAAACTCCACATTCAGGATAGTTAGTAAGATTTAATACAGATGTTCAGCTAGGTGTGGTGACACATGCCTGTAATGCCAGCACTCAACAGTCTGAGGCAAGAGAATTGCTGCGAGTTCAAGGCCAGTCTGGACTACATAGGAAGTTCAAGCCCAGCCTGAGCTACATAATGAGACCCTGTCTCAAAAAAAAAAAATCATAAGTCCAAGCAGCAAGTCATAAATTCAAACAATCATTAAATAGATAGGTTATTAAATGAGGCATGTCTGTAGTGGTTATTCCAAGTGAAGATGATGATAGCATGAAAAAGGTCTAGAGACTCATTCATCCAGCATTTACTGATTGAGACCCTCCTGTGTGCCAAGTACTGTTATAGACACCAGGAATTCAATAGTGAACACAACACAGAAATCCCTGATCTGGTGAGCTAAGAAAGAAACAGAAAATAAATAAAATGTAAGGATGGTAAAAAGCTCACTGGGTAAAAATAAACCATGTTGGTGCATGCCTGTAATCCCAGCACTCGGAAAGCTGAGGCAGGAGGGTAGCTGTGAGTTTTAGACCCGCCTGGGATACAAAATAAGTTCAAGGCCCGCCTGAACTGCATAGTGAAACCCTGTTTCAAAAAGACAAAAAAAAAATTGTTTTGAAGGTTTTAAGGACTGAAGATATGGCTCAGTGGTTTGGAGCACTTTCCTAGAGTGTATAAGGCCCTGGGTGATCCCTAGCACCACTTTTTTAAAATTTTTTTTCGATTCTTTAGGATATTGAAATGATGAGGCTAACAGTAGGCAATTGAATACATGAATCTAGAGTTAAGTTCAGTGAAAGTATCTAAAGTCTTGAGTTAAAAGTGTAGCTCAAGCCAGGCCTGGTGGCGCATGCCTTTAATCCCAGCACTCAGAAGGCTGAGGTAGGAGGAGCATTGTGAGTCTGAGGCCAGCTTGGGTACAACGCGAGCTCGAGTGCAAGGCTGTCTGAACATCATAGTGGGACCCTGCCTCAAAAAACTAGGGCTGGGAGTTTGGCTCAATGGCTTAAGCACTTGTCTGGCAGGCATGAAGTTGTGAGTTCGATCCCCAGTGCCACCAAAAAAAAAAAAAAAGAAGTATAGCTCAGTACTACAGCATTTGCCTCGTGTCCTCAAGGCACTTGGATCCCCAGCACTGTGGTGGTGGGTGGGGGGACTGAACATTGATGAACTTAAATTTTCAGAACTCAGGAAGAAAAGTTGAAATGCAATTAGGTGAGACAGAAAGAAAACCAGAAGAATTTGGTGTCCTGGAAGCGAAGTAAAGGGCTCAGAGAAGAGACCAATCAAATCAGTGATGCCAACAGATATAAAAACATGAGGACCAAAAATGAATGCTGGAGTTAACAATGTGGAAATCACACACTGACTTAGTTAATTTTCTCATTGCTGAGACAATAACCAACACTCAATGTTAAAGGAGGAAAGGTTTATTGTAGTTCATAGTTTGTAGAGGTTTCAGTTCATAGTTGGCTGGCTCCAAGGCAGGGTGGCACATGGCAGAGGGGCATCAGAGAGGAGAAATAGCCCATGGCAGGCAGAAGACAGCAAAGCAGCAAAGTAGCAAAAATCAGCAACAGAAACCTGTCCCTTCCTTTTATCCTTTCCAGGCTACCTGCCTTTTGGGTGGTACCACCTACTCCCAGGGTGGGCCTTCCCATTATCCACACCCAGAGCTATGCTAAACCAATCAGTGGGCTAATTTAGTAATCACACACCCTTAATCCCAGCGTCACACACTTAATCCAGCACCACACACCCTAGATCCAGCCACCTCTGAAAAGTCCCACTTCTGACCACATGAGGCTTGGAGGGGAGATATCTAGGTACAAGGCATGACAAACATCTAATATTTGTAAGATGAAAAGTTCCAAAGTATACACGCGCACACACACACACACACACACACACACACACACACACGCCTGATAAGGTTCTTAGTTTAGAGAAGAGGTGGTATTGTTGCCACAGTGCTGGTTGATCAAACCTAGGGTCTCACTTTCTAGGCAAGTGCTCTACCACTGAGCTATACCCCCAGCCCGTGAGGTACTTCTAAATGTCCATATAATACTAAGTTTTTCTGAGTACTACTCCAGTGATCTTTCTGGGTTTATTGGTCAAAGAAACTGCCACATGTATTTCATTTTAAACATGTTTGAGAAAAGGTCGTCTGGCGGAAAAAAAATTCCACATCATATTCATAAGATGAAATGTTCTAAATTCTTATCAATGTCTATAGAAAGGGACCTGAAAGTTGTAAACTCTTTGGTACGAATGTTGGACATTCTGGATGTTTTGACAAAAAGACCAATTAAATACATTCTCCGGAAGACAGTGGGGCAGGAAATGCTAACCCATTTAAAAAGTACGTACTAAAATCCTAGTGTAACTTTTATACAGCATACTATGTTGAAATATGACTCCTCAAAAGAAACAGCCAAGGAAGAACATGGTCAAAGAAAGGACAACTCAAATGATGACAGAGAACTCCATAAACTTACAAGACAGACAAGATTTATCTTCATCTATAAATAGTTGGACAGGACAAAGAAGGGCTATAATTACAGTCTTCAAAATTAAAAGAAGAATGAAAGGAAAAACAGACCTGGGTCCTGTTTCTGTTATTAGACTTAAAGAAGCCTCTTAAAGAATTAAATAGGTCAATTATTTAAGCCAATTAAAGGAAATGAGATTTATTTCCCTAGATGTAAATTTGGGAGATGAGCTCAGTTTGTGACTGACCAAAGCATCTGGGATTGAAACTCGAGTAGGAAAGGTATTCCCAATCAAACCAAGTTAAATGTCTTCAGATATCCAGCTTTAGTCCCAGGCCCTGCTCCAGTGACTTCAGGCCTGGACAATGTGAGAAGTCTTTCTTGGAGATAGCATGCAAGAAAAAAGGGAAAATACAGCCTCCTCTGGTCTGGTCCAGGCTAGCTCTCTGTCCTATACTGATCAGTCTGGCAATCCTAATAATCGTGACCCCCTTCTTTTTTCCCTCCCCTGAAGTTTACCACCATCCAGACCCAGAAGTCCTCATTCCCCATCTACCTTAGTCTAATCTCTGAGGTCCTGGTATTTGGATGCTATCTGTCCTAAGTCCATGGCCTTCACTGCTATTCACCTACTCACTCATGTGTTTATGTAGGCAAACAGCTGTGGGGTGTAGGACTCAGAGTACCTGATGATGTACAGTGCTGCCATCAGGAGCTCTTCTGCCTGCTGGGAAGGAAATCTTGCCCCTGGTCTTAGCTGCACCAGTCTTTTCCACTTGGTTCTACACTGATCCTGACTACTATTATCTTATCCTCACAGAAAGTTGAGGAAGCGAGCGGCCAAAGCCTCCGCCCGACACCCCAAGTCCCTTGGAAGGTAATGGGGCAAATGCCCCGGGACCTCCTGCTTGCCCCTGAGGCCCCAGGAGGTGGATGGATGGATGGCAGCCTATCCATGTCCATCCCGGAACCCAAGCTGATGGATTAGGCATGTGACTTGCAAGATGGTCTTTCCTGGGGGAGGGAAGGGAGGCAGGCATGGGGATGGGCAAGTTTGATCATAGGAAACATGGGAGGAAATAACGTAGGAACAATTGAGCTGAAACATCCCGTCTCTATACTTCTTCCAAATTCATGAAGTGCAGCCTCAGACACTGGCACTCCTCCTTTCCCAACTCTCCAACTCCCTTAGTTTACCCATATCCCCATCCTTTCTCCTCCCTTGACCTTTCCTCTGACTTACTTTCCTCTCCCCTGCCTGAGTTTCCATAACCAGACTTCCATCACCATCACTCCATCAGGAAAAACAACCTGAAGTCCTCAGTATACACATTCCCATGGTGTTCAGCAGCCAGTGTATGTGGGAAATCCTGCCACCCTTCACTTTCCCCTTCACCCACACTGCATGAAGGATCCTTCTCCAAAACAGAATAACCCTCTACCTTCCCTAGACTATATACCTAACCACTACCTCCACCATGTTTCTCCTTTTTGCAGACCAATCACCAAACTTAAAGTCAAACCCAAATCTCGAGTGGGCAGGGGGCCAATCAAGAGGTAAATGAAATTGGGGCTGGGTGAAGAGGTGAGGGAATGCTGAGGTATGAAGTGGGGAGTCAGACTGTAGTCAGGGAGGGTTCAGAGAGACCTGTTTGGCTGACAAGAGCAAGGAGCTATGAGAAAATACCTTCCAGATTTTTAATGGAATTTTTAAGTAAGACTGACCCTATGTTAGTCTCTTGGCAATTTTGCTTGTTGGGTTTTTTGGTTTTATTCCGCATGCTTATCTTCTTCCATTGAGTTCTAGTAAGATAATCTGGCATCTTTCTCCTTCAGTCTCCCCTCCATACTTACCTTTCCACTAAGAGGTTATGTTTGCCTAAGGGACCAGTGATCCCATCCTACCTTTATTTGACTAATTTTTAAGAAAAGCATTATCAGTTTGTGTTAGGTGGACTGAGAGTCCCCTTTGGTGCCTTTCCAGGGATGAAGTGAAAAGCATGGTCCCTGCCTCTCTGGCTCAGTCTATACAGTGAGGCTCCCTGTTCTAAAATTTTCCACCTGGGCTCTTTCAGAACTTAAGGGAATGGGAATCTTCCAACCCTTCTATCTACTTTGTTTCCAAGAGGCAGTTTGCATTTTAAAAGTCTCCTTGCTAACTTCTTCAGCAGTGAATAAGGTTCAGATAATTCATCCCTTTCTATGGTCCCCTCCCCTCCTCAGCAAGTTCCAGATCACCCAGTGGCCCCCTGGCCCTCACTCCCCAGCTTCTCCCTCTGGCTGCAAAGGAACTCAGAACTTAAGGGTGTTCTTGAAGTGCCCTTCTGACTTAGGGTCATCTTTGCCCAACATGGCCATACTTTGGCCTGCCCTAACTCTCATATTATGGCACTCTCTGCTTTTTTTTTTTTTTTTTTTACTAATCATAGGCAAAGGGAAACAAGGAGTTTAGAAGATAGATGTCTCTTTTCCGATGATGCCCTCTGTGACTTTTATTTTCAGCCAAACAGAACTGTGGCTGAGTACTTGATCTCTTTGATCTTCAGGATCTACTTATCCTGAGTTTCCAAAGGTATTCTGTGAAATCTCCAGGCTTCCTTTGCCTGTTTTGTTTACTACAAGTGACTTTTCCTCCTCTCTCTATCTTCCTGGCAGAGGGAGGTTTCCTGGCTTCAAGTTCCTATATTCCTCCTTTCCTCTGACAAATGATGTGGAACATTACTGCAGTAATCCACCACCAGATCAAGCTCACAGGGCTTTTCCTCCAATGCCCAGTCTCATGTGCTTCTCTTTCTCTCTGGGTTTGACCCAAATGTTTTGCCAAGAGGGTGTTTTCTCTACTACACACACCTTGCTGCAATCTCTCATTCCACTAGTATCCATGAACAAGTCCATTCCTTCTCTCAAATATCTCTTTGCAGTCTCCAAGCTTTAACATCCTTAGTTCAATTCCATTTTCAGTCCCATTTTCCTGCTCAAATGGCTGTGGGACACTGTTAGGTAGAAATTACAGAAGCATGGACTATATCACTTCAAGAGCTCAGCTCAAGTCTTGGGTTGTCTTTGCCATTTTTTTATTCACATTCACCTTCCTTTCAGGCCATGTAGTCCCTCCAGCTTTTGTCTGCCCTGCATTCATACATCCTCCTCCCTGGATATGCCAACACCACACCTTCTGATGGACAGCACCTGGTCTCTTCTTTCTGTAACTGCCCATTATAATTTGTCCTCAGAATTTCTCACCTGGAAGCCCCAGTGACCTCTGAAAAACCTTTGAGAACCAAAACTCCCTCTGTCCTTTGCATCTCAACTTGTTATTTCAGTTTCAGGATAACAGAAGGGTCTGCTTGCTTGGCAATTCAGGTTTCCTGTTTGTGTCAGCCACTCCTTTGTGACTGTCTCTTCCAGCTAAGTAGTCCTGGCTTCCCATTCAATTTGCATAACAGCCTTAGCCTCAGCCTCCTTCGGGCTGAACAGCCTGACACCGCTAGGAGCAAGGTTTCATCAAGCACATCAAGACTGGCCAACGTTCTATGATTTTCTGCTGTAGAAGGTCCCCAAGGGTCCACCTATCTGGATAGTTGAGGCTCTTTTAACCTACACACTGAACAATCCCTATGTCCCTTCCAAGGGAAATGTAACCAGGGAAGAGGAGGGGTGTGTGGGCATGAGAGGTTGGAGGCATGGGCTGGGGAAGGATTTCGAGGTGGGGAGGCAGGAGCGTTGTTTTACCCTACTGCATCTCACTCCCGTGCCCTCAGGTTGCTGGCCCAGCGGCAGCAACATTCCTTTGGTCTGCACGGAGTGGCATGTGTGGGCACAGAGGCGCACCTCTCCCTCTGTGCCCTGGAGTTCTATCGTGCCAACGACACAGCCAGGTGTCCCGGAGGGGGGCCCGTGGTGGTGAGCTGTGTGGCTGGCCCTCTCTACTCGGTGTCCGGTGGTCAGAAGAAGCAGCAGCCAAAGCCTCAGGGGGAGGTACGTAAGACAGTGACTGTGACCTCTCCCACCACAGGTGGAAAACCCCTGGCCTGGCCACCCCTCACTAAGCACTGACCTTTGAGGACAGGACAAAACCTTCCTTGGGGGTGACCCACACATACCCACTCCTCCCCTCACACCAAAATCCTTCCTCTCCCAGGTCTACTTAGCCCTCCTGGGCATTCACCTCAGCTGGGCACATCTCTCTTACAGTCCCGAGTGCGTCTGAAAGGCGGCGCCCATCCCGGAGAGGGCCGGGTGGAAGTCCTGAAGGCTGGCACATGGGGCACAGTCTGTGACCGCAAGTGGGACATACAGGCAGCGAGTGTGGTGTGTCGAGAGCTGGGCTTTGGCAGTGCTCGAGAGGCTTTGACTGGCGCCCGCATGGGACAGGGTGAGGGAGCAGGGAGATGGGAGATGGGACGAAGCAAGGAGGTTCCCACTCCTCAGGAGTAAATTCCTGGGAAAGCGAGGAGTCCCCTGGTCAATGAAAGTGTAATTTCAACCTCCTGAGCTGTGACTTCTGGCCTAGGCATGGGTGCCATCCACTTGAGTGAAGTTCGCTGTTCTGGCCAGGAGTCCTCCCTCTGGATGTGCTCCTCCAAGAACATCACTGCTGAAGACTGTTCTCATGGCCGGGATGCTGGGGTCCGATGCAACCTGCCCTACACTGGGGTAGACACCAAGGTCAGTCATACTTTCTACCTTGGCTCGGGCCTCCATCTCTCATTCTATCCAGTCTAACCTCTGGTGTATAAACTGATGGTCCCCAGTACATTGTCCCAGTCCCCTACCCTCCCAAAGTTCGCGATTCACCCCACCACTCTCTAGTCCTTTATTTGCCTCCTGATTACTTTTTTTTTTTTCGGCACTGGGGGTTGAACTCACAACCTTGCACCTGCCAGACAGGTACTTAAACCACTGAGCCAAACTCCCGGCCCTGACTTTTTGAGACAGGTTTGCACTATGTAGCTCAGGCCGGCCTTGCACTCCCATTGTAGTCCAAGCCAGCCTCGAACTCACAGCGCTCCTCCTACCTCAGCCTCCCTAGTGCTGGGATTAAAGGCTGATCACTTTTTGCCACATTCCCACTACAGACTTTCACCACCACACCAAATAGCTTCTCAAAGTGCTTTCGTTCTGTGTCACTACAGATTCGACTCAGTGGGGGTCGCAGCCGACATGAGGGGCGGGTCGAGGTGCAAATAGGGGGACCTGCGCACCTCCGCTGGGGCCTCATCTGCGGGGATGACTGGGGAACACTAGAGGCGATGGTGGCCTGTAGGCAACTTGGACTGGGCTATGCCAACCATGGCCTGCAGGTAAGTAAAAAAGGAGGGGAACCAAAGCTGTTGTCTCAAAGCCTGTGTTTTGGGCAGAGGATTGTGGAAATGAGTCCCTTGGCCCAGGAGGCTGTACCTACTTATGTCCCCAGGAGACTTGGTACTGGGACTCAGGGAATATAACTGAGGTGGTGATGAGTGGAGTGCGCTGCACAGGGATGGAGCTATCCCTGGACCAATGTGCCCATCATGGCACTCACGTCACCTGCAAGAGGACAGGGACCCGCTTCACTGCTGGAGTCATCTGTTCTGAGAGTGAGTGAAGGGCGTGGGATAGCAAGCCAGGGAAGGGAGGCTCTGGGCCAACCCTTGGCAAGAAGAGAAGGGGTTGTCATCTGTCAGGGTACTTCTTCCCCATAGAAAACCCGTCTCACTCTAGGGAATGGAAGCACCCCCTTCCATCCCTGCCCCTCAGCAGTGACTTCTGTCACTCTCCTTCCTTTCTCACGCAGCGGCCTCTGATCTGCTGCTGCACTCGGCACTGGTGCAAGAAACTGCCTATATCGAGGACCGGCCCCTGCACATGCTGTACTGCGCGGCAGAAGAGAACTGCCTGGCCAGTTCTGCCCGCTTGGCCAACTGGCCTTATGGCCACCGACGTCTGCTCCGATTCTCTTCCCAGATCCACAATCTGGGACGAGCTGACTTCAGACCCAAGGCTGGGCGCCACTCCTGGGTGTGGCATGAGTGCCATGGGTGAGAGGGTAGAAGGGAGGAAGAAGGCTAAGGCCACAGAGGATGGGGCAGGCCTGCTGGGGTCAGGGAAAAAAACAGGAATTCTCTTGTGCCTTATGCCCACAGGCACTACCACAGTATGGACATCTTTACTCACTATGATATTCTGACCCCCAATGGCACCAAGGTGGCAGAGGGACACAAAGCAAGTTTCTGTCTAGAAGACACTGAATGTCAGGAGGGTAAGTTGGGGCCTAGAGTGGACTTTGGCATCTCCAAAGCACAGGTTTTCCTTCGCCTGACATATGCTAAACTCTTCAGATGTCTCCAAGAGGTACGAGTGTGCCAACTTTGGGGAGCAAGGCATCACTGTGGGTTGCTGGGATCTCTACAGGCATGACATCGACTGTCAGTGGATTGACATCACAGATGTGAAGCCAGGGAACTACATTCTCCAGGTACCTAGGGTCTGGTGCTTCCAGGTGGTGGACAGGAGTCCTTTTTCCTTTTTCCTTTTTTTTTTTTTTTTTTTTTTTTTTCTGGTGGGCAGTAGTCTTGAAGACACTTTGGGTCTGAGGGTTGCAGTTGGGTCAAGTGGCCATTCTCCTTCACTCACAGGTGATCATCAACCCAAATTATGAAGTAGCGGAAAGTGACTTCACTAACAATGCAATGAAATGTAACTGCAAATACGATGGACATCGCATCTGGGTGCACAACTGCCACATTGGTATTTGATGGGAAGGGGAACAGGGGAAGATTGGGGGCTGGTGGAGAAATACTGTCATCCTCTTCTGCTTAAGCAAATTCTGTGTCTTCCCACCCACTCATAGACCTCTGTCTATCCACTTCTGCCCACCCTTCCCCACAATGGGTCTGTTTTCCTGCCTCTGTGCAGGACACCACCCACACTGCCTGTTCATTCTGCCTTCAGGTGATGCCTTCAGTGAAGAGGCCAACAGGAGGTTTGAGCGCTACCCCGGTCAAACTAGCAACCAGATTATCTAAATATCACCACCCTCCTCTTCAAACCACCACTGGCCCCCAGTGGCAGGGGTCTGAGGCTGCCATTACCTCAGGAGCTTACCATGGAACCCTTGATGGTAGCAGGCCCGCCACATTCATCCACCCATGGACTGTGGATGTGGAAATGACACACAGAAGTTATGGCCCTTCTTCTTAGACTGGCTGCCAGTATCTGTACCAGCATGGAGAATCTCTGTTCCAGGCCCAGCATGGTGCAGAGCACACTGCAACAAGCAGCAACTGACTAAATTCCCAGAACACCCGATGGCAGCAGCTCATTTTCTTGAACATGAGGTCAGGATGGTCAGCTCCCATGATCTCCCTTCAGTTCGGGGGAGATACAGCTTTACCTCTAGTGTTTTCCTGGGGGAAAAGATCCAGCCCCCTTCCCCCCATGTTGGACTATAAGATGTTACTAGGTATAATTTTATTTTATATAAAAAGTGTTTTTGAGATTGTTCAGGGCCCAGGGATTGGTGCTGGTGGTTGGAGGGACCTGCCCCCCACTGGTTCATTGACACCCCTGCCCAGGTGCCCTCAAAATCCAGGCGAGGAAGGCAAGGAGGGAATCAGAGCAGGCGCCTCGCACTCTTGCTAATCCAGTCATTCTGTGATCTCAGGGGTCACATATAAAGTTAGGGTTTCTGGTCCCCGCCGGATTCGCACTGCCAGCTGTGACTGGGTTCGAACAGCTTCATAAACATCTTCAGCATTCTGTACCAGCTGCTCCCCAATGGCCAAGATCACATCACCAGGCCGCAGACCAGCCCTACAGAGAAGGATGGACAGAGAGAAACCAGGGAGTACACAGCCCAGATCAAGGACACGTGTATACTTCCCTGCCCCCACTCCACAGGGCAGCCTCTCCTTCACCTGTGTGCAGGGGAGCCCAGGATGACCTTATGGATGAGTACACCATGCTGAACGTCAGGAAAGCTTGGTTCTCGAAGCTGTAGTTCAGCAAGGATGCTGAAAGGACACATATCAACCTATTAGCTACACTTAGGAACTCTCCCCATCTTGGGTTTGCCTCAAGTCTCTCATCAACACACTGGTAAATGTGTGGCCAGGATACATACTAAGCACCACAGATAGAACAGCTCACTTTCTGTCTTCTAGCAGTTAGAAAGTAGGATATATATATAACAGAAAACTTAATTCGAAATGACAGTGTTAAATCAACAATATTAGTGTCATTCTAGAATCCTAAGAAAAGGGGGGCATAATTTAAACTGCACCTAAAATGAGGGGTCTGATGTTAACTCTATTAGCCAAGAAGAGTGTTAAGACATAGGAGTGGAATATCAGGTTGGCTGAAACAGTATTCCTGTGGGAATACAAACAGAAGCCAAATATGGAAGGTTGATTTAGTTGGGTGAAAAATGTCCTTAAGAGCCAGGCATAGTGGCACATGCCTGTGATCCCAGCACTCACAAGACTGAGGCAGGAGGATTGCCAGGAGTTCGAGGTCAGCCTGAGTTACACAGTGAGTTCAAGGCCAGCCTGAACTACATAGCAAGATTCTGTCTCAAAAAAAAAAAAAAAAAAAAAAAGCGCTTAACTGCTAGGGTAATGAAGTGAAGGTTTTGAATGACAGTAGTGACAAGATTCAATCAATAGTGACATGGGTGCCAGATGGAGTACTTCGAGAAAATCAAAATAATAAGAAACAGCTTTGTGATAGTGAGAAGCAGCTCATTATAGATAAAGACAAGCAAAAATAGAGCCTGACAAAGGACCCTGTTACTCATCACTGATCCTACACATCACTACCATTAATGCTCGTACCTGGGAGTAAGAGTCAGCATCATCACCCCAATGTAGCGGCGTTGCGATCCACTAATTCCAAACCAGGAATCTGTGAAAGAGGGACAATGAGCCCCCATCCTGCTACATCTTTCTTTCCCTTCCCTTCCCATCCCTTCCTTCCTCCCAGTGAACATTCCTTCCTAGGCATCCACCACTTTAAAAGAACCCCTTTTCCTACTACCAGACTCACTTTTCTTTTCCCCACGTCGCAGGAACTCTCTAAGTCGATCAGAGGGGATGGCAAAGGAGATTCCAGCTGTGACCTTCATAGTGTTCACTCCAATCACCTCCCCATCCTGCAGGGATACAATCCCCTGTCCCCTAGCCCAAACAGACATCAGGGGATGGGGGCATCTGAACAAGAGTATCAGAGACTGTTGGGGGAACTGATTGGATATCGGGAGATAGCAAACAAGAGACTGACTGCACAGAAACTGAATCAAACTTTCTTTAATTAAAGGAAACCCACCCTTTACATACTGACCTGGGGCAGGTATTCTTAGAAGGAGAGATATCACACTCACCAGGTTAACCAGAGGACCTCCAGAGTTTCCAAACTGTAGGACAAGGAAAAAACATGGAAGAGATCAGGAGATTCTAAGCCTGGGGGCATAACCCAGAAGTAAGCACTTTTCCAGATTCTCTCCTTCCCCAGCCTATAAATGCGTGGCTACATTTTTGCAGCCTAACCTCAGTATAAATGCTCATTCAACACACATCAGCACCTCTGTTCCCCCAACCTAGTTTGTCATTTTTCTCATATAAGGACATACATCAATAGCTGCATCAGTCTGAATGTATTCCACATTGGTTTGGGGAAGTCCAAGGTCTCTGGCTGGACGCTGAGCAGAGCTGACAATGCCAGAAGTGATTGTGTTCTGCAGTGCAAAGGGACTTCCCATGGCAACAACAAACTCGCCTTGCCGGACATCAGCTGAGCGGCCCAGGGGCAGTGTGGGGAGAGGCTCCTAATGAAACATGGGCACAAGAGACCTGTCATCTGGAGATAGGAGCAAGTAAACAGTTGCAACCAGACCTAGCCGACTCCACCTCCACCTTGGTTTGAATCCTCAGCGTGGCGATATCTGCCACAGGATCCACAGCTGTAACCATGGCCTCATATGTGTCACCGCTAAGCAGCCTCACACGGACACGACGCCGATCTGCCACCACATGGGCGTTGGTTACGATGAGTCCATCGGCAGCCACCACGAATCCTGAGCCATTTGAGATAGGGACTTCGCGGCCCGAAAACGGGTGCCTGTAACGGAGAAGGCGCGGATACTATGAAGAAACTCCTGCCCTCCTCCTGTAGTTTCTATGCTTCCCTCTCTATCCCACCATTACCGGTCCAGGATCTCGATATACACCACGGCAGGTGCAGTCTTCTCCACCACATCTGCAATGAAGTTGTACTGGCTCCGGGGAGAGGTAGGTGGTGGAGCAGGGACAGCGGCGAGGACGGCTGGAGGACTCCAACCCCAGCCCCACAACAACAGCACTGCGCCCCCAGCGCCGAGCGCCACCGCCAGCCACGAGTGCGGACGGGCTGCAGGGTTTCCCGAGGCCTCCTGGGTCTGCGGATCAGGGGTCTCCGCAGTCAGTCGTGCCTGGGTCCAAGACGTCAAACATGCCCGAGGCTTAGGGATCCCCAAAGATAACCGGGCCGGGAGACTGGAGGTCCCATAAGTGCCCCGGGCCCGTGGGTAAGGCGTTCCTGACGTCAGCAGGGCCCGAAGGTCAGGGGTCAACAGCGGTCCCTTCCCGCTGAGAATGCCCCCCAAAGCCCGCCATCCACGGAGAATCCAGCCTGCACCCCGCCCCGCCCTCAGCGCAGCCATCAGCTCCACCTCGGCTGCCTACTTGCCCGCCCAACCCGGAGGCGGTGCCCAGGATCAGAGCAGGCAGACAGCCGGACCCTAGGCACGGCGGAACCTGAAGTCTTCCAGAAGTACACGCCGGAACCCAAGATTCCCGGGAACCAGCTCCGCCCAGTCCACACGAATGCTGGGAATTGTGGTCTCCGCTGGACTCGAGTTGTCAGGCGCCTCGGGGGCCGCAGGGCATGCTGGGTCCGCTAGCCCTTCCGGGGCGCCTTCGGACTTCGGGTCACAGCACCTTGGCGGATGCCCAAAGTCTCAGCCTTCCCAGGAGCCCCTGCGGCCCGGCGCGAAGATGGCGGCAGCGGCGGCTGGGCTCCTCTGAAACAGCTGCGATGGAGCCTTCCCCGGCACCCGGGCCGGAGCGGCTCTTTGACTCGCACCGGTAAGAGCCCCGGAGGGAAGAGGCGAGCTCTCACGTCCTGTGGCCTTCAGTGCCTGATCACTACCTCTTCCCTGCAGGCTCCCGGGTGACGGCTTCCTGCTCCTCGCGCTGCTGCTCTACGCGCCGGTCGGCTTCTGCCTCCTAGTCCTGCGCCTCTTTCTTGGGATCCACGTCTTCTTGGTTAGCTGCGCGCTGCCTGACAGTGTCTTTCGCAGGTTCCGACTCGGGCGCTGAGGGAGTGTCTGGGCTGGGCCGAGCCAGGGCCGCACAGTCACCACCATCTGTACCCTCAGGTTCGTGGTCCGGACCATGTGTGCGGTGCTGGGGCTCGTGGCCCGCCAGGAAGGCTCCGGACTCCGGGATCCCCGCGTCAGGGTCCTCATTTCCAACCACGTGACACCTTTTGACCACAACGTAGTCAACCTCCTCACCACCTGTAGCACCGTGAGTGGGGGCGAGGCCTAGAGCGCCACCGGGTGGCTCCCTGGGCCCGTGCTCTAGGTTCACCTGTCCAGTTTAGGTCTCTCTTGGGGGATAATGACCTTTACTCCTCGTCTCACTACACCACTTACCATTTTTCTCATTTTCTTCCATTCTTTTCATGCCGCTTTCTCTGCTCCCTGTTCCCAGCCTCTACTCAATAGTCCTCCCAGCTTTGTGTGTTGGTCTCGGGGCTTCATGGAGATGGATAGGCGGGTGGAGCTGGTGGAGTCACTCAAGAGATTCTGTGCCTCCACGAGGCTTCCTCCCACCCCTCTGCTGCTCTTCCCCGAGGAAGAGGCCACCAATGGCCGGGAGGGGCTCCTGCGCTTCAGGTGAGTGAGCACAGCCTGCAGCTGAGTAGTTTGGTCAAACTTGTAGGTCTTTGCGTTTTTCCAACCTTCAGCCTTTATCCCACTTTATCCCCAGATCGGTTTTTTTTTTTTTTCCTGCCCACTTTTAGTTCTTTCTCCCGAATCTCTTTCCTATTTATTCACCTGTGCAGTGTTAACAATTTCATGTTTTTAGTCACACGAGTGCCGCTGATGGGCCTAGCTGGACTCCATTCTGCTCTTCTTTCTCTTCTAGTTCCTGGCCATTTTCTATTCAGGATGTGGTACAACCTCTTACCCTGCAAGTTCAGAGACCCTTAGTTTCTGTGGTGAGTGCGTACTGGACAGGGAATCTCTGGGATTTGGGGGGAAAGTTTCCCCACCCTGGCCCTGGCCTCACTACATACCCTCCCCTCAGACGGTGTCAGATGCTTCCTGGGTCTCAGAACTGCTGTGGTCACTTTTCGTCCCTTTCACGGTGTATCAAGTAAGGTATTAACTGTCCTCACTTTTTGGTGGCTGGGGAGAGGCTCATCTCAAGGTTAAGGAAGTAGTGGCCTCTGCCCTGTTCATTCATAGCTTTTTTAACATCAAGGTCCCACCACAGAGGCAACACTGTTTACTGTGTCCCCACCCTCACCACCACTGTTCCATGAAGAGAGGTACCAAAGTGGGGAAGGGATGACTTAATATGGCACTGGATTGTTTTTTGCAGGTGGCTTCATCCTGTTCATCGCCAGCTGGGAGAGGGGAATGAGGAGTTTGCGCTCCGTGTACAACAGGTGGTAGAGTACGCAAGCAGGGTCAGGGTGGGAGAGGCTGATGATCTTGATACTTATGGCCTTCCACTTCTCCTAGCTGGTGGCCAAGGAATTGGGCCAGACAGGGACACGGCTTACTCCAGCTGACAAAGCAGAACACATGAAGAGACAAAGACACCCCAGATTGCGCCCCCAGTTAGGTGTGTAGTCTCTTTTTGAGCTTTTTTCAACCTGCGGCAATTTCTTCCTTATTCCTAGACTGGCCAGCCTCTTCTTCCTTCTAATTTTCCACTTAACTGTATTACTAAATTTTTGTTTTTCAGCACAGTCTTCTTTCCCTCCCTCTCCTGGCCCTTCTCCTGATGTGCAGCTGGCAACGCTGGCTCAGAGAGTCAAGGAGGTTTTGCCTCATGTGCCATTGGGTGTGATCCAGAGAGACCTGGGTAGGAGAAAGGGTAGTCTCACACAAAGTAACAGACACAGGGAGGAAAAAGTGGGCTATGAAGGAAGGCTAAGAATGAAGAGGTGAGCAGGGAATGGACTACCCCTCCTCTGTTCCTTTCTTCCCAGCCAGGACTGGCTGTGTAGACTTGACTATCACTAATCTGCTTGAGGGGGCTGTAGCTTTCATGCCCGAAGACATCACAGAGGGAACCCAGTCCCTGCCCACAGCCTCTGCCCCAAAGGTGAGATCCAGAAGCAATCAAGTCCAAGACTTGGGTAGGTTGGGGCAGTCCTCAACTCCCTTTTCCTGGTTTATCTTTTTGATCATGAGACCCTAGCACAGTGCCTCTCTTGCAAAGTAGGCATACGATGCGTGTTTATTGATGATGACTTCGCAAGCCCTCTGACATTGTGATCACCTCAGTTCCCCAGCTCTGGCCTGGTGACCCCTCAGCCCACAGCCCTAACATTTGCCAAGTCTTCCTGGGCCCGTCAGGAGAGCCTGCAGGAGCGAAAGCAGGCACTGTATGAATATGCGAGAAGGTGAGGGATTAGACGACTATGAGAAGGAAGGGGCAAATTGGAGAAGGGAATTATGGAACCAATATGACAAAGCCTACATGATGTCTTTCCCCATGTCCCGCAGGAGATTCAGAGAGAGACAGGCCCTGGAGGCTGACTGAGCTCAAAGGATGGTACCCAGAGCCGCAGGATGGAGACTGGGGGTAGCCCTCATCCAACTCAAAAAGGCCGGATGAGTGGGTGGTAAAAAAAAATAAAGGGAGGGATGGGGCTCCCCCAATCTCACATTAAATACAGGGTTTTCACTCAAGGTCTCTGTTGCCTCTCTGGGTTTCAAAATCCCCTGAGCAAGTTTCTTTTCCTTTGGTCGGGGGGTATGGGGCTGAGAGTCTCCAGAGGTTTGAGGGGTGGTCAGATAGAACTGTTAGAAATTATTCTATCCCAGAAGATGAGTGATGCTAAAAAAAATGTAGGTGAACTGATAACAGACAACTGGACCCCAGCCTGCGTGTT
This sequence comes from Dasyprocta punctata, assembly GCA_004363535.1. Lineage (NCBI taxonomy): Eukaryota > Metazoa > Chordata > Mammalia > Rodentia > Dasyproctidae > Dasyprocta > Dasyprocta punctata. The sequence continues at coordinate 513 of RJWM01008181.1, read as the reverse complement.
CATCCCAGTTTTGTGTAGCTTCTGCAAAAAAACTACAAGTCCCAGGATGCCTTTCACAAGCACTAAACTGTCCAATTCCCACATGCTCAGTGTGGTGGCAGGAGCCTGTTTTCTATAGGTTAGTGGCTAGGTTAAATAAAGTAGAGCATGTTGCCCCACCCCAAAAGCAAGCATCCGGATTGGAGTTTAAGCCTAGCCCCAGGGTGGAGCCGGAATTTACCTTTGTACCTTAAGCAGTCAGCAGTTACCTGGGTAGATCTGGAACTGGCTGCCATCCTGACGTCTCAGAGCTGCAAGCAGGTTTGAATTCAGGATCCTTGTGACCCTTCTGTGACCACCCCATTCCTTACTCTTTCACTCCCGGGACCTTCCCCTGGTTACTATGTCTTATAATTCTCGCTGTCTCCAGGGTCTCCTGGTTAGTCATAAGACTTACTACCCAACTACGGGGTAAAAGTTCACTTTTGATGATCACTTAGAAACACCCAGTATTGTTTTCTGGCAAGCAGAAAA
>RJWM01008180.1:0-74217 GCA_004363535.1 Dasyprocta punctata | reverse complement strand
GGATCTCCACTTTGAATCCCTGGTCTTGGTGTTTCACCTGAAAGCCAGAATTATCCTCCCCTATTCCCTTCAAGTTGCACTTAAAATCCAAAGTCCTAACAGTGACCCACAAAACACTACAAGATCAGAGCTTTGGCTGCCTTTCTAATTCCATCTGCTACCTTTTTCTGTTGCTAGTTCTACTTGGGGCTCAGGTTCCTCCCTGGTGCTCTTTGAACTTGCAAAGCTTGTTCTCCACTTACATGCTTTGCAACTGTTGTTCCCTCAACCCAGAGTACTCTTCCCACAAATGGCCTTCAATTTCACTAGCAACTGTAGCAGGTGGAGGCCTGCTATAACCAACCCATTTAAAATTATTCTTTTTCCATAACTTCTTTATCACTTTCTATCCCCTTCCTGGGTTTTCATGTCACCTTTACTTGAATAAATAATGTTCATTTGCAAATAGCCTGTCTACTCCTAAGAACAGGTATTGTTTGGTTCACTGCTATATTTCTAACATATGAGAAAGTATCTGACACCGGCAAGCATTCTGTGCACATTTGTTAAGTAAAAAGATAGACACTTGGTGAAATGTAAGTAAACCAGCTTTCAAACTGACAAAACCAATGGGATGAAGTTATAAGGTTTTAAAAAAAACTAAACCAGGGTCTGTGAAAACAGTCTATAAATAAGACTATGAATTACAAAAGAAGATTTGTTAGGCAAAAAGAATTTTGAATTTTATTTCCTCATAAGAGCTGATTGTTCACAACTCTTTCCAAAACCACATTTGACGATTTTGCACTTAAAGCTTCAAATCACTCACAGTGGAAATGTTTACACCAAGGGAATCAGCCAACACTACACAGCAGGGTTTGTTTTTTCTCACAGAGCCAATTTATCAGCATCCTAGTGATTCTACCCATAGATAAACACATTCTACTCCTCTGTCTATTGGTCTAAACTGAAGACTATTACTAACACCATGGGTGAGATCTGGTCACCAAGCAAAGGGGGAAAAAATGGAAATTCTCATTATGATCAATTGGAATAAATGGGGAGAGTTCAAATCCAACTCCAGGATGTTCACTGGATGAGGCTAAATGTCCATTTTATCCTGAAGAACCAGTCCCAAACCAAAACCAGTGAATGTGAACACATGCTTTCTTTTGTGATTCCCACATTTCCTTCCTCCTCCTCATATTCTATGGGTCAACTGATCCTATTCCAGATTTTAGGGATGAAATACATAACTCAAGTACATGTTGTTCAACCCTAACTTTATTTAATCCTAGTAATGGATTTTCATTTACACAAATCAGTATGTTCCTCTCTCTTATTTACAACTAAATGTTTTTCTGACTACACAACATGTTTTTTTAAAGGGGTTATAAAATAGCACCCAAATATAAGCACAAGTAAACCAAATACATATTCCGCATTACAGTGATAGAACTGAGTAAGCACAAGTAAAATTATTTTACTTTTGGTAGTTGTATAACATCACTTTTTATCAAAATACTTTTTCCTAAATTTTGTCACACTGTCTTTTCAATTAAAAAATCTATAATACATAGATTGAATTTAAATCTTCTATTGTTCATAAACTGCCTTCCTAGACACTAGAAAGATATCTCAAATAAAGTTCATGAATTATTGGAAATTAAAATGGCAGATCTTATTTAAATACCACATATTTAAGGAAAGATCAGAAAACAATTCTAACAAAAATTGTCACAGCACATTAAGATTTCAGATAGATTTTTATAACTCAAACATGAAAATTTTAAATTACATTCGCATTTGATTCCTATAGTTATTAATGTCTTTAACAGGAGGACACATTGACCTTTAAGTTTGAAACAGTTTAGAAAAATGCCTCAATTCACACTTGACCTCTTCTATAAGAAAGTTGCTTTTAGTCACAACATAATCTTTTTACAGTTGCTCTGCAATAGCCTGATGATGGCATTTACACTATTTAAAACAATGCAAGAAATAATAGGACAAGGAACACAGGTGTTTACTTGTTTCAATTCTAAGTTTAGGCTTCTGGACTTCCTGCGATAAAAACCATAGGACTCCATGAACATGCTGGTTCCAGAGACACTGTGGGCTTCCTATGCCCTGTCTCTTGACTGTTCTTTCCCTCCACCAGTTCTCTCTACAATCCCCAGAGTACTCCTTGGGCTTTAGCTCTGATGGAGAATCTGAATTTTACTAAACATTCTACAAGAGACACAGAAGAGTATGGACACCTAGCACAGCCTGCAGTATTCCACTAAAAATGCTCTATTTTTTGCAAGATCTCCTTTGCCCATAGACCTTTGGACTTTTCCAAACTTCCCCATCTCCTCTCATTTTGAAATCCTTTGATCCTGTTCTGTTGCTGCTAAATGGTACTACAGTAGCAGACACAAACCAATCACAAGATTCCCCATAGTGTTTTAGGATTTATAATACAAAGTTCATAAAATTATAGCCCAGCAACTTCTGCTGTACAGAACAACCAGAAAAATCTTTTTAAAAAATGTAGTTGAGATCTTAATATGTTATGTCTCAGCAAATACATACCTATAAGGTATCATAAACAAATAGTGTGTTGTTTATAATTTCTAAATTTTTACAGTAAAGACACATTGCCATTAATCCCTCTCAAAATACTCCCCCTTACTTTGAACAAACTTATCCCATTGTTCTTGCTGGTTCTTGAAGCCTTTTTTTTTTGTGAGTGATTTTAGTTGCACTGTTGTGGCTGCCTTGATGTGCTGAATCTATTCAAAATGTTTATGATTTATAGTCATTTTGACTTTGGCGAAGAGCCAGAAGTCTCTTGATTCTACATCTAGTGAATAAGGTGGGTGAGGACACACGTTAATATTTTTACCAGCATGATTTTCCACTGGATGGTACTTGGAAGCAACATTCACTGTATACACCACATCCTGTAAAGACACTCAAAAAAGGGAGCACAGAACAGCTTTAGAAAGTGGCAAGAATGATGGATAAATGTATTCAAGCCAAAGGGGAGTACTTTGAGGGGAAATTAATGGCAATGTGTCTTTTATTGTAACAAACTTCTTAAAATGTAAATATTCACTGTATATTTTGATCACTCCTTGTATATGCTGCCTCCTTTTTTCAGCCAAACCTCATGAGACAGTTATCTAAACACACTGTGTCCAGCCCCTCCCTAGCTCACTGCAATGTGGCTTCCATCCACACCATGCATTACACCTGCTCTCACCAAGCCCAGCAAGTTTTAAAGCAAATACGTTTGGTAGGCCTTGTGTTGCTGGAGCCAATGTCTAGTGTGGATCTTAATGCATGATAAAATATTCAGATATGGGGAAATTTTTATGTGTGGAAATTTCTGTAATTTTATGTTATGCAACATGCATTCCATAAAAATATGACCAAAGACATTTACAATTCATAGGGGAGTTTGACCATAATTTGGTTCCCATTCAGCTTGTTTCATTCACTTATGTGCCAGTCCTGTCTTATTTTCTAGCTAGAAACTGCCCACTCTGTGGCCAGAAACTTCAGGGAAGATTGTTGCTAGGATCGCACCATTTATGACCACACAAACACATTTTTACATGATTTTAATAATTGTATATGTTCAATGGTATCTCTTGGCTGGTTTATTTGCTATTATATCATAAACATTCTCCACATTGCTCAATAGCATCTATAATTACTAATTTAATAGCTGCATAATACTCCACTAAGTGGATGAACTATGATTTACTGAACCATTATCATTCTCTAAGGCACCGAGGTTGCTTCTAATTTTTGCTACCATAAATTGCCTGGCAGATAGCACTTTTCTAGGTCTGAATTAATTTCTTGTGATAATTACTCCTATATTAGCTTATTGTTTATCACTTTAAGGTCTTTGATAAACATTTCTACTTCCTTCCAAAAGGACTGTGCCAATCTGATACCAGCAATCAGTAAAGGGTCTTCCCAACATTCCAAGGTAAACAATGTGTCTTTTACTGTAATAAATTTAAAACCAAACTATGCACAAGCTGAAATACAGGCTAGCTTGCTGGAGAATATCAGATGGCTTCTTTCATCTGTGTTATCCATAGAACAAATAAAAAACAAAATGAAAGATTGATGAAACAGAGACAGATCTTTTGCAAAGGGAAACAAAGGTAGGGGAGAGAGGGATGCAGAAAGATTGAAGATGCATCAGGCCCATGTACCAACTACGCACAATGAATGCAACCATTACATGTTTCAAACATGAACTAAAAATTAGTAACAATAATAATTGAAGTAGGAAAAGAGAATCTAGGGAGGGAGGTGGGTTGCTAGAGGAAGGGGAATAAAAAGAATCAATATATGTTAAATACATGTACCCATCCCCTAAGATGAATGTAAATATCACATACTACAAACATGTACTAAATAAATAAATATTCACTCCATACAGAGTGAAATGAAAGTGATGGGGCCAAAGCTGGAGGCCCCACAGTTAGAATGCTCTATCCATGTCGGTGCTTTTTCCTTTACACCACACTCTTAACAGTCACTTTAGACTATTTCCCAAGTTCGATCAAACCCTAGAGAAAGCTCTGACCCTTACTTGTTTTGTGACCTTGGGAGAGTTACTACATCCCTAAGTCTCAGGGACTCATCTGTTAAATTAGGATAAAAATTCCTATGCTGAAAGCAAGATAAGATTTGGTAATAACCATGATGATGTTGACAACAAATAGCAACAAAAACAATAATGGTGACCTTTATAGCACAATGCAGAGGCTCTGAGTTAAACAGAGGGATCAATCCATCTTATTTAATATTTGTAACAACCTTCTGAGACAGAAAGAATAAATATTTGGTATCAATGAGAGGCCTAGTGAATAGTAACCAATACTAAGTTTAATATCAATAATTCCCAATGAGGAATATAGCCCAATTAGCAAGAGAAGGCTGCATTGCTGAAATGAATATTGCCTTAAGGATTAGCTCTCCCTTGGAATGTTTATTCAAAGGACCTGGGTGGTGTTGATTAAGCGAAAACTACATTTAGTGACCTCTGTGTATTTGTGTTATTTGGTCTGCTTGGTGTATATATTTCTCTTGCTTTCATACTGGGCTTGATCATGTGACTTGTTTTGACCAATGGGATAATAAAATACTTCAGGTAAGTAAGGGTTGGAAACAGGACTTTTACATTTCTGCTTCTTGCCTTGCTCCATTGCTTCTGTAATGATAATAAATCCAGGCTAGCTTGCTGGAGAATATTGGATCATGTGGGGCAAACTGGAATGACCTAATCTGTGAACACAAGACAATCCTGCACCAGTTCATCTGCCCATTAATCCCAGATGCACATCAGCCAGGCCTAGCCCAGATCAGCAGAACCTTCTAGACAATCCATGGGCTCATGTGCATAAATAAATGCCTGCTGTCTACCACTGAGGTTTATGGTTTGGTGATGGCAACATCTGACTGACACAACCAGTTCCATTACCTCACACTGTTTCTCCTTCATGCAGGGAGAGCACACCCACTCAGTATGCATTTTGTTAAAATTTTACATACATTGTCTCATCTATTCCTTACCCCAAACCCATGAGGTATATGCTACTATTACTGTCACTTTAAAGATGAAAACATAAGGCACAAAGAATTTAAATGCCCATTCCAATTTCACATGGCTAGTAATAGTGAAGACAGGGGTTTGAAGTTGGACAGTGTGGCCTCAGAGCTGCCACCACCAACCACTATGCACCACCTCAAATACATTATGTTTGAGACAGCCCCTCAAACCATGCTTCTCTGTAGATTTAGATGCAGTCTCTCGCGTCCTGGGAGCAATGCCTTCTCAGACTTCCCTTTTGGACAAGGGTAGGTATTGGGAGTCAAGGGCCGGCTGTCTCCTCTCAGAGTTTGTGGCCCCATGTCCTCTGAGCCTGTGGACCTGTCTCCTCTCTGAGGTTGCAACCAGGTGATCTGGGATTAAAGACACACTGTGCTCTTTGTGATACTGTGTTCTTGGAAGCCTTGGGCTATGGAAGGGGCTGGAGGAGGTTAGCAGGAAACCAACCAGAGTTCACCAGTTGTCCGTAAAGGATCAAAAAGCCAACTGGTTGAAAAGGTTAAAAATATGTACTGCCTTGTTTCATTCAGACCTCATGATCTCTGTCATCTGGACAGACAGCCTCCTCTTAGACTCTGAGGCTCCCAGACTCAATCCTTTAAATCCATCCTACATCTAAAACCAGAGAACACTATAACATATGTACTGAGATGAGTCACTCTGCTTAAATCCCTGCAGTGTATCCTTGAGATAAAACACCTGAGGACAGCACTTTGGGTCCTTCCCAATACATCAGCACAGCCTCTCAAAGCTGGACACTGACCTAGTTGTTCCTAGAGGAGGGTCCAAGTTTCCCTTTATGTTCATTCTACTTTCTGTGCTCTCTTCTCCACCAGATTTGGATACAGGTTGAGGGTCAAAGACAAGGGCTCTGGGATGAGGTGGAGACTAGTACAGAAAGTTGTGTCTCAGTTTACTTCCCTTGTGATCATGAGGCCGCGAGTCAGGAGACTCAGAAAAGTTGTGCCCTCATGGTCTGACCTGGAGCAGCCAGGGACTGTCTGGAGGTGGGAGGAGTGATGAGTGGGGAGTTCCACCTTCATACACATTAAAGGCTTGGGATAATGATTGCCAATTCACTTACATTACCTTAATTGCAGCACTTAGACCTTAATCAATAACATATCCATATGTACTTCACAGTTGCCACCTACAAACCCCCTAAAGGTGTGTCATCACCTCCATTGCCCAGAAGAGGAAATGGACCCAAAGAACTGCAGAAGCTCGCTAGGTCAGTCCAAATTAAAAAGCTAAATCTCCTTAGTATTTTACCCTACTAACATCTGTAAACCTCTAACTTCTCCTTGAACATGTAACTTGCCAAAGCAGAGTCTATTTCATAGTAGAACCCACTGACAGTTCCTTTAAACTTAAAAATTCTGCATTTGAAAGACTACTAGTAAGTCAACAAAGGTGTATGGGATGGAGGCACTCATAGTTCTTCCTATAGCTAGGAGGTCTCCTGCAGCTAGTCTCATTGATCTCTTGGCCTGGAGGAAAGAGATTCTCTTTAAAGGAAGATGCTCAAGCCTGGGTATTGTGGAAGTGCTGGGATCTACCTGAGAACAACCCTTGTGGAGTCTAGAACTGAGGCAGTGGGGATAAATACCAGAACTTTCTGAGAATCATATATAGCAGGGACTCCAGCAGAATCAGCATAATGAATGGGAACCCTCCGCCGTTAACACACTCATTTACTCATTCTCTCTCTTTTAACATTTCTACACTGTGTTTTGGGGAATCACTTCCTGAGGCAACTATGTATTCAGTCAGTTTACCTCAGAAAGAACTCAAAACGAGACAGAGCAATGGGTTTCCTATCAAAAAGAAAACCCGAGCTAAAAAATCCCACAGGGAGTCAAGAATAAGTAGAAGCAACTCAAACAAAGAACAGTCAGGACATTGGAGTCTCTTGACAGAAAGTAAAGCTATCTCACAGAAAAAAGAACATCACCGCCACTTGGTGATGACATAGAGATATGTCAGATGCACTCTACATGTGTGTGTGTGCACACGTGCATGTGTTATATTTTATGTGTCTTTGTGTGAGAGAAAGAGAGAGAATAAATTAGAAGCTAATGACTAAGGCAACAAAATCGATGAAAATGAATGAGTTTCACAGGAATGTGATAGAGTTGTTTGGATTACTTTCCTTACTGAGGTATTTTGAGGGTTGAATGAAAAGAATTTAAGAGAAGTGCTTATCATTGAACTGAGCACTTGATGAGCACACAGTACAAACTTAATTTTTGCAGCAAGTCCTCTAGTTTGCCTCCTAGATTCTCCTTACCTGGCAACTATATTCACCCCAAGCACCTGTGATGCCACATGCTTAGGGATTCATAGCACCTCACCACAACACTTCTGTCACCTCAGGAAATGCCCTGCCGTTAACGGGAGTCACCTTGTCCAGAAAGTATCACCTTTTCCCAGTGGCCCACAGCACATGGCAGATTGATGCAGGCTACACAAGGCTATTCCTGTACCAGATGCCTGTGGAGGGGGCAACTCAGCAGTTAGCTTATGGCCCATGGGCCAATTTCAGCTCTCCATTTGTTTTTACAAATAATTACTGGAACACAGCCACACCCATCTCTTCCTGAATTCTCCATAGCTGTCTTCCTGTTACAATAGTGGCTGAGTATTTGCAGTACAGGCTGTCTGGTCCACAAGACCTAAAGTATTTGCCACTGGCTCTTTATGAAAGAACTTTGCTAACTCGGCTATATAATTGTACTGTCTAATACAGCGACCATAGTGACTTGCAGGTATTTAAATTTCAATTCATCAAAGTTAAATAAAATGGGTTGTTTAGTTCCTCAGTTACACTAGCCACATTTTGACTGCTCAGTGCCATACATGGCTACTGGCTGCCCTGTTGTAGAGAACAGGTACACACCATCCTCAGCATCACAGAAAGTTCTACTGTACAACACAGATGTAGAACCTCTAATTGCTATATCAAGTCAAGGGTGGATGCAACCTGACTCCATTCTGACTTAATCCCTCCCATTTTTCCTTCTTTTACAGGTTCCTCCCTCAATAAATCTCAAATAGCTGTATTTCCTTCTCAGACTGCTTCTAGAGATGCCAACACTATGGTTATTTATATGTTTGTATCACATCTTTGTTTCTCATATGGTGACGATGACAGGAGACATAGGGACAATGTCAGGTGCACTCCTAAATCTCTAGTCCTCAGCACAGTGTGTGTCACAGAACAGTCATTCAATGAATGAATGAATGAATGAATGAAGTAAATCAACTGCCTCTCTCTCTGGCTATAGTGTTCAGCCAGTAGTCCAGAGCTCCCCTTGATGCATACCTACTGCAGATTTCAGGCTCGATTTCTCAACCAATCGACCTTGCCCAGAAACCCAGCTGTGAGAGTTAATAGATGAAACCCTTCAATTTGCGAGTTCCCTCGAGTCCCAGCCATAAAATAAGGCAGATCTCCAGGATGCTCCACACCTAGGTCTTCACGCTCATCCCCATAGCCTCACCTCTGCAGACACTGTGCTTTAACATTTCACCCTCACCACCTCTGAGAGGCAGGAATGGGAGCTAGGAGGATGCAGGACTTGTCCGCATCTCTGTGAACCCACTAACAAGTATGGTGATACCAGCCGATGCTCATTAAACCAAGGCTCTTGAGGCTGGTGCCTCCCAGATTTCGCTACAGAGAGAAAAGCTGGACCACTGAGTCATTCACTTTCATCATAAGATGCTGTAAATCACATCTGAAGTGGTCAGAGTGAAAAGAAAGTATTCAGTAATAACAAAGGTAGAGGAGTTTTTCCTCTGAGATAAGCTTCACAGGAAATGACTGGCCCCGACACAACATGGCAACATGGAACACAAGGAGGTGAGCAGTTTGGCTGTGAGCCTTCAGAGGTTCTTTCTGCAGAGTACACTTTTTCCTGAAGCCTGGGAAAATGATTCACCCTGAGGTGATTAAGGTTTTTATAGCACTGCCCAAAGCCTCTGGGTCTGGGGGCATCTTGTTTCATTTGCTGGGTTGCTGGCAGCCGTACTGAAAACCTGCTTCCAGCACTAAAATGGCTCAGGAAGGAGAAACAGCTCTATCACTTCAGTCAAGGGCTCTTTCTATATCATCAGCAGAGAAAGGGACTGTTCAGGTGGCTTGTCTTTATCTTGCCCTGCCGTTCTGGCTCTCCAAGACACCTTTTGTCCCACAGCAGACTGAGCCTAGCAGAGAGAGAAGCCCTTACAGACAGACCTGCAGTCAGTCTCAGGAGCCTTATGCTACCAACAGAGTATGTTTAATTACCACTGCCATAGCATGGAAGAGACACAGCAGGTTCTGTCATTAGGTGAGAACCTATCCACATGCAGCATTACCCTAGGGCTCCAAGAAGACCTAAAACACAGCTCAAGAAGAGACCTACAGTCACCATCCTGTGATTGTGCCACAGTCCCCACGTGTCCAAGGCCACTGTATTCTGTAACTCCATGGAGGTCTATGTAAATGGTGCCCTTGGGACTGGAGCAAGGCCACATCCCTACAGGTGGGCACATGCCTAGCTGGCCATGCAGAACATTCATCCTGTCCTTTACTAACCCACATATGAGACAATGTGATTTTAGAAACCTTCACTATACATTCTCCCCATAACCTAAACACTGAGTTCACTGACACACATACCCAAGTCCAACTCTTTAAAAGTATCCACAGATTCCTTAAAGTCAAAAAGATACTATCATTGAATAAGATAGTGACTCCTGAGTCTCCTGGTATTACGTGAAGAATCCTAAAGAGTCCAAGGGCTTATGTATCATTTACTGCAAAGAGAGTCTTTATTGGTTGAGGACAGACATACACCTCCCGGGCTTCCTTCTGAAGTTGAAGAGATTGCCTATCTGAGTTAATGTGGACACCTCTGTGTTTTTGTATAACAGTCTAGGCTCTACAGCACATAGTCCATGCCTTGCCCTTTTCATGGATGCAAGCAAGGCATAATCACCTCAGGAAAGGGAAAGGAAAAGATAGAAAAGCAGCAACCCCACCACCATCACTCACTGTCCCCTTAGAAAGAGCTCTCCCAGAAGTTGAGCTACTGTTCTGCCTTACATCTCATTGGCTGAAACTTTATTACATGGTCATACCCAGCTGCAAGAGGGTCTTGGAAATACAGGCATTCGGTTGATCCCATCCTTACCATAATACAATCCAATCATAGAAAAGAAGATAGAACAGTTATTAGTTAGGCCACCAGTGGTCTGGTCCATTGGATTTATTTTTTATAGATGGCAAAGAAGCATTGAGAAGTTAAGCAACTTTCCCAAGTAAACAAGAGAACCAAGACTTGAAATTCAGTACTCCACCCATTACATTCATAGCAACATGTACCTGCACTGTTGCAGCTTTTAGAGATCACTGCCAGAAACCATTAACAAGACAGTGTCCCCCTTCCCCAAAAAATCACACACATATGCACACGCACATACATACAGATACACTCACACACATCCTGCCCCTCCCTGGGCTCATCAGGATCACCTCGGTTTCTAAAATATATCTGTCACCTCCATCAATCATGAGAAACAATTGGTCAATCGGCTGCAGGGGAGGGGCTCTGTCAAGTCAGGGGTTGGACTAAATTGAAATTGACCAGTGGATTCATTCCAGCCATCACCTTGACAGCTCTAGGCAGACACACTCACAGAAGCCAGGGTGGTTAAAAGACTCAGCACCGACTGAAAAAGTGCTTTTATTCTCTGCTGCTTGCATCTGTTTTGGCTCTGCAATGACAATAAAGCAGAGGTCATCTTCTAAGCTTCTCTGAGATCCCTGAGAATACTTATGCAAAGATAAGGCAGAAGAGAAAAACCAATTTCCTTCCAATATTTTTTAGCTTCTCAAGAAAACAACTGCTGTGCAGAAAATATTCATCTCTGCCACTGTGGCAAAGAATGACAAGGATACAAAGCAAATGCAGTTGGGCCTTGTGTGTGCACAGCAAGAAAATAACGCAATTAAGAAACCCCAGTGATGCTCAAGTTCCTGAGGAAGTGTGCAGACTTCCGGTTCTCTAGGGAAGCTCCCAGAAAGACCCCTAAAAGAAACCAAAGATTACTCTATTCACTCGCTTTCCAAATGGGTCCTTTTATGTGTGCAATGAAATGACTCTTGTATCTGGATAGTGTTTGATCATAAAGGCTTCTATAAGCAAGAGGCACTTGGAAAAGGAAAATGGTTTTGATAAAGATTGTGAGAGAATAGGGCAAATGCTTTTGTAGAGAGAAAGCCTGAGAGGGACGCTATTGCATGTGCAAATGTATACATATTAAACTGGATCAAATTTGGACATGATCAAATCTCGCTGCTTGCCAAAGTCAGATACAAGAAAAAACAGGAGAGGCTGGGGGGTGTGGCTCAGTGGTAAAACAATTGCCTAGCATGTGTGAAGCCCTGGGCTGGATCCCTAACACTGCAAAAGAAAAAAAATAGCATAGTCTACCAATTTTCAACATCAGAGTCAGCCAACAATTGTTTACTTTTACTTACTAACCACTGTGCTATATATTTCCAAAAATGCTATTCATTTAGTCCCCATTCTAAGTCTATGAGGTTGTCATATTTTATTTCCACTTTACAGATGAAAAAACTGAGGCCCAATAGAGGCCAGGGCAACAGTGATTAAGAGACAGAGACACGGCAGGTCTGAAATCCATGTACTGTGACTACAAATCTAGTGAGGTTTCTTGGCTCCAAAAAGTAGCTTCCTTTCTCAGAATATTATTGACAATATTCATAGAAGGTGGAATTGCAGAGTAGGGATATTGGATCCTTAGTCGGATGCTCAGATATGCCACTCACTTGCTCTGTGGCCATAGATAAAAGACTTGCTCCTATAAACTTCTTCCAGATCCTTAAATAAGTGATGATACTATATCCCAAATTACTATTAATATTCAAGTATAGAATGCAAGTAAAATGCTTACTATATAGTGTTTCTATTGTATTCCAATGACAAAAATGGCTCATTCAATATGAAATCAGGGTACTTAGAGAAACCCCTTCAGGGAGAATTATCTGCTCAGAATCCAGATTACCACTTGTATGACTGGACCACAGTAGCCTTTTATTAAAGCAATAACAGATCCCTCTATCAACAGCACTTGACAGAGCCAGCTATGGTGGCCACCAAAGTACTAGCATTTCAGAGACACCAGTCTCTGCCTTTCAGGGAGCTGCTGAGGAACAGTGTACAGAACAGGTATGGTCACAATTCCCAGTCTGTGTTTGGTGATTACCACTGTGGCTCCAAGGATTTTTTCTCCCACAGGGGACCGATTTCCTGTTTTTCTTCTTGGAACATAAATGTCTCCTCCACTCACAGTTCCCAGGGCCCTTAGACACCCGCAGTCAGTGCTGTCAGACCAGTGCTTTCCACCACATTCCCATCTGGTCTGCTGTAGAAGCTACAGAAGACTTCAATGCCTATGGTGCCTATAAAGAAGGCAATGCCAAGGGCATGATCATTTTCCAAGGATAATTTTCCACCCCTGCCATCTTTGTGTAACATCACTTCATGCAGATTTCACGAACAGAATGTCTTTCAGTTCACAGGGATGTACAAGTGGAGTAATCTGAATGAGTCTACCCCTCATTCAGCCACCCAGATCTATCCCTTACTCCCCTTCTCAATGATAGCTTCCTGGGACAAATGAATGCACGAAGAGCCCATATTCTCTATACCAGAGACCCAGAAGGTAAATAAGGTCAATATGTCTTCAGTCTTTTATGGTTGAAAGCCAAATGGAGGACAATATCAGTTATCACAAAATTAAATGAGAGGAAAAAGAAAAGGGTAGATAATGCTGTTGTCTGCAGGTGAAAATACACGAAGAGAGGCAGCTAAGGTAGGGAGAGCTAGAGGTCATAGTGAAGGGGAAGCACAAGTCTGCATCTGATCTTCACCTGCAGCATAATTTGGGAGTTCTCAATCACATTTTAAGATGTACCTACATTCCATATCCAATCATAATTGTTAATTTTTGTCAGTTACCTTCTTCAATCACTTTGAAATATTTAAAAAAGTAAATTTTCTCTCAGCATTATTTGGCTCTTAGAAAATTGATAACTTATCATTGCCTTTGGTTTCTCCAGTCACTTTGTTTTGGGGAGAATTTGTGGTCTCTGAGGAGAGCTAACCTATAGTTTATTGCTAAGTCTAATGAATTTTTTGAACAGTAGAACAGTAAATTAGATAATATGCATTTAAAGCATGTAGATGTTTCAGTCAAAATCAAATGCTTATTATCTTCAATTATGCAGTTTTCTATCTTATTTTTGAGTTCATACACTGTCTTTTCTGGCCCTAAAACATTTCTATGAGCCTAGAAATCTGGCCATAGATTTGAATGAGAAAAAGATACTGCAAAGAACCAGGCAGTTGAAAAAGCTCTTGAAGGACCTTAAATGAGTGGGAGGATAGGAATGCTATTCTCAAGACAAAAGGAGTACATGGAAATTATGTGACCTAAGGAAGAAACAGGGCCACATCTGTGTTTTAATGGTCACCCTGGCTGTCCTAAGGAGGAGGTGATGGCAGCAAGGACATGGAGTAGAGAGAGAAGCAGGTCTGAATTGGCAACAGAAAGGGGAAGGCTGGTAGAAAAGTACGGAAAGATATAAGCAAGCCCTTACTAAGAAATGAGCATGGGGGGGTAAGAGAAAAAAAGAAATGAGCCTAAGGACACAGAAAACAATCATATTTCTACACACACAAACGTGCAGCCTGGCATTAAGGACTGCATCCCAGGAAACTGCACTGGGACAAGGAAGCAGCACTGGCACAGCTGGGAATATGTCACATCAGATACCCAGGCCTTCTCTCTTGGAACATGCTATGTTCATTGAGTGCAAGAAGCCATTCAGATCAGAGATTTCAATGGAGATGGCTATGGGCAAGCCAAGACCACATGTAATACACCCAGCCAACACCAGCTCTACAGAATCAACATCTTTCTTGACTTCTCTGAATCAATCTCTCTATATATCTGTTTCTTCAACCCTTCAATGGCACATTAAGATAGATATTGTTATTCCAAACTTAGAAATGAGACGTGTAGTTTAGTATCTTATCTGAAGTCACATAGCTGGCAAGCAGTGAGATGAGAACATGGATAAGCATACTTGCCCCAAAATAACTTGATGTTTTCAAAAGTTCATTAATATCAGGGCAAAACTATTACTTTCACTGGTTATCATAAAACAATTGAAGCTGGTTACAGTGGTGCACACCTGTAATCCCGGCACTTAGAGAGGCAAAAGCATAAAGATGGCAAGTTTAAATTGCACGTAAGATGTACCTCACTGACAGAATGTCCTAGAGTTTAAGTTACAGCATAAAAAAGAAAGGATTCATAGATGATATCTCATCATGTCAATATTCTATACATTTTTAGATTGATCTTTTCATTTAGTCATCCTGAGACTTCCTTCAGCCCAATGGAACCAATAATACCATTTTCCGTTTGATCTTAGTGGCAACGGGATGTGTAAATACCCCTCCCACTCTGAAAAGTTTCATTGAAAGGGACCAAGACTAGAAAAATGAAGATATATCAAAATAAGAATACTTTTAAAATACAAAATAGTCTAATAGAAAAGAATAATGCGCCTCTAGAAATTTGCCAGATCTCATAGATCTAGTAAGACAAAGATTAGTAATGAGTATGAAATAAAATATGAGATTTAGACTGAGAAATAGTTCAGTGTTAGAACACTTGTCTAACATGATTGAGACTCAGGGTTCCATCCATAGTACTGCCAAAAAGGGGGATAAATGAGACTTTAATGAATTGTGATAACAAAGATTCCTCAGGCTATGTCTGTGAATAAGAGAATAAAACTGAGGATGGGGCAGATTTAAGAGATAAGGAGGGAAAATGTACAGCTTTATGGCTGATTGGATATGAGCATATGGAGGTAAAGAAAAGAATTCTAAATGACTCCCAGATTTCTGAACTGGGTGATAGGATGCTTTTTACAAAATAGAAGAAGACCGTTTTGGCACTGATCTATAGAGCTGAGGTGGATAAGACAGGTAGGAAAAACAGTTAGGGATATGAACCTGGATCTCAGAAGAGTTGAGATGTGTCTATGTCTTGTTGAAATCATAGGAACAGAAGTCTAGAGAGATCTGGGGTATTGTAAGAATGAACTAGGATACAACACAGCCCTAGGAAACATTGGGTAGAGAAAGTAGAGATGAGAAACACGGACATATGATCCTAGAAGCAAGTTTTCTAGTACTCAAGCTGGATAGAGTTTTTATTTTTAAAACAGCTGGCATATACCTCACAGGGAGGTAAAAGGGGAAATTCTAGCTAGTGGTCCAGGTAATAGGGATTCAGTATAGAAATATAGACATGCTTCAAGAGAAAAAAAAGCTGAAGTAAGACAAGAATGCCCTCAGGAAAATAAAAGGATGGATGTAGGAGAGAAAAACATCAACTTCTGAAAATTCAGAGCCTGCGTAAGTCAAGCCTAAAGGAAAGATAAGAACCTGCAAATATTTGACTTGTGTTAATTCCAGCAGGGAGAGAATTGATTCTGCACCAAACAGGGGCTGTGACTTGTAAGTAATGATAAGAAATAAAAGCCATCGATTATCAGCTCTAAACACCAAACCACTTGTTTGCAGAGTTACTGTCTCAGGGAAACAGAGAAGAATAAAAAGAGAATGCAGACTCATAACAGCTACAGATGGTTATGTCCAAATAAACAAAGCTGCTCATCTGCTGTGGAGGGCAGTCTGTAAATTGATCCAATTTTTGAAGACCTCTCCAAGTCCTGAAATGCTCAGTGACCCAGCAATGACACTTTCAGGAATTTATTCTAAGGAAAGTTATTAGGTGTGTGCACATATATTAGCAACCATCAGGATGTTAAGTATAATTTTTAAAAATTAGAAAATATCTAAATATCCAGAAATCAAAGTTAGGATAAAATAAATTATACATCTCTATAACAATATATTCAGATTAATCAAAGTACTTCTACTTTCTTGGCCCTATCTTACCTAGCCATGCCACCCTGGCTTCTCTCTGTATATATTCCTTAATAGTTATTCATGACAAGGCATCAGTGACTTCCACATTGCCAAGTCCAAGGGGAATCTTTTTAGAAGCTTATGTGCAACTCTTCTGACAGTTGACAACTCTATCTCCAGTCTTGCTGTTGACCCAAAGCACCACATTTTCCTGATTGTTTTCCTCCTGTTTTTGTGGCACCCTCTTTCCAGGCTCTGTTTGCAGGATGCAACCTTCTGAGGATGGCATTCCCTTAGGATTGGCTTCTCTTGTCTTCCACACACTCTGTCTAGGGTGATCACATTGATTGCCACGCCTTTGCGGGAGGATCTCTGCTTTTATGGAAAATATGCAGTGTCTGTCACATATGCTTCCTTGTTATCTGATTCCAAATACTATGGAAGCTATTTTGCAACTCTGGAAACTGTAGATAATTGATAGCAAATCAGAATAATTCTTGTCTATAGACATGCAAATAGTTCTGC
Organism: Dasyprocta punctata; assembly: GCA_004363535.1. Lineage (NCBI taxonomy): Eukaryota > Metazoa > Chordata > Mammalia > Rodentia > Dasyproctidae > Dasyprocta > Dasyprocta punctata. The sequence continues at coordinate 57,066 of RJWM01008180.1, read as the reverse complement.
CTGGAGGAGGGACCTTTCTGCCCAAAGGAGAAAATAAAAACCAGTTTTGTTCACATCTGCATATTCATTTAAATATTCTTCATCTACAACAGTCTCTGATCTTTAGCTTTTCCTTTGCACTAGTTATCATGCTTCACTAGTTTCCTCATTAATGTATTAAATAAAATCATGCTCATCTTTGCATCTATATGAGAGTCATGATTTTACCTTTGTGCAGAAAGTTATCTTTTAACAGCTTTAAATTATATCTAGAGCAAAAGAATCCAAATGTATTTCTCCATTCCTGACCACACCTTACCTTGCTGATTTGTGTAATTCATTCTTGGTATTCAAGGTAACATTCTATAAAATTGCATGGAAGTTGTGAAAATTGAACCAATGCTCCTAGGGTGAGTTTTGGGTTTGGTTTCTGTGAGCCTTTGGTCACAAAATTTTTGTCACCTGATTAATACATAACCTTGTTTTGTGTTTTTCTGCATAAGGATACCTTACTTAATATATATATTGTTGAATCATTAACAATGAACTCACAGCCAACAGGGCCATACCACAGGCCTAAACAACCCATCTAATACATTTATTTCCTCTGTAAGTCACATCATGGCCCTGTGCTTGGAAACATCAGCTAGCATCTCTCAACTACACTTAAACAGTGGAATCACAAATAGCACAAAAATGTGAAAACCATGACACTAAATACCCATCACACACACACACACACACACACACACACACACAAACACTTTGTTTACAGTATGATAGCTGAAATAAGAAAGTAGTGTCACCTTCCTCATCCTCTCCTGGGAATACTGGACAACTCAATTTTTTTCACTGCTTTGTGCATGTCTGTGAATGACAGGGAAAATACTGGAAGTGAAGATTTTCTTACAAGTACATTTCAGTCTGCAGGTGGGTTTGCATACATAGAATCCACCAATAATGAGAACGGATGGTATTTTTGTATCTGTATTAAATGTATATCCCTCTGTTGGTCTGCAGGAGCCATAAAAATTAAGACTTTACCTATTTTTTCTTCATACTACATGCCTTAAAAGCAAGTTCCATACCTGTCACATATTTATTCAATACGTACTTGTATTTACTGGAGTATAAGATATGTAAGTACTGTATATGGGAAAATCCTTACTATATCCTTTTCAAGAAAAGAAGTCAGTTATAGAACATGTGCAAATGGTTCAGGTTCATCCAAGAAGATGTACATGTCTGCATTTTAAAAAAAGATATGAAGAGAAAAATAAAACCATAACAGCAAGAGTTACACCAAAGTTTGAAATGGTTGTCTCCAAGTGATGGAGCTTCTAGATACTTTTTTTTATATTCTTTTTAGTGTTTTTCTATACTTTCTAAAATAGAAATAATGAAAACATATTTCTTTCATCATCTCTACAAATGTCAGTAGATGTGAATGCCTATCTTTTCTACTATGTGCAACAGAAGTCGGAACAGCTGGAGGCACCAGAGGTTCTCTAACCTGTAAGAAAATGTCTTGGTCAGCATCCCCACCCTGCCAATATGACAGGCAGGCTTCATAGCCTAACCCCTAAGGACTTGCACTTGCCTGAGTAAGAGCTTTCATTCAATGTTTTTGAAACTGTCTGGCTAGAAGTAAGTGTCATGCTCTTGCAGTATTTTATGTGGCATATTACAGGAACCCATTATCCCATCCTCTCGAATCCTAAACTCCCCATAATACAGAAAACCATTACTTTGGTAGCCACAGTACAATAAGCATGTACATACATCCACTCTTCAAACTGCTGCATGTATAGCCAGATACAGAAGTGTGTCCTCAGGGAGTGTAAAGTCTACTAAATTCTAGACAAAAGACTGTCTCTTTGCAGCCTGTGGGAGGCCTGGGGATGTATAAGCTGCCAAGACTTTGATTGAATGCTTTGGTGTGGGTGCAGGAGTGGTCAAGTGAACATACAGACTGTAAAAGGTAATTAAGGGTCATGTTATTGACTTCTTCCTTCTTGGGTATACTCCTCTGAGCTCAATTTTATTGTGTTTAGTTCATATACTATCCTATATAAAATAGTCTGGGTCAAGTTTAAATGGATTTGGTGCTTAACCTTCAAATAAAAAAAAACATTCAATTAATCAGGCTCCTGCCTCCTCCATTCCATTCCCCCCGCCTTCCCCAAGCCATGTGGTTAATACGCAATTCAGAGCACATAGAAACCTTCTGCAGCAGGTGTAGGGCAGGAGTCAGAAGACTGTGGGGTCAGGAGATGCTACTTTATAGCCATTGTGAGATTTGAGATTCGGAGAAGATGACTTAACTCCTCAGAGTCTCAGTGTTTCACTGTGTAAAGTGGGAGTATTGTCTGAGTTAGTCTCAGGGTCACTGTGAAGATCAATAGAGATAGTGCTTAGAAAGGAATCCAGAAAGATAGTACAAAGAAAGACAGTACAAGTATAAAAGTTCTGCAAGCATGGGGTATCAGCCTCATGGAAGAAGCTGGGAGCTTCCCTCCAAAAGCGAGTTTCCCTAATTGGATGTCTGCTCCATGCCTATAAGGTCAGAGGGCTTGCAATTAGGGCTCTGTTAAGCCTCTTTGTAGTCACATGACTGCTTTGGGTCTGGCTCCAAGGTTCTATTCGTTTTCTCTCCTAAGAAACTTCTCTAACCCTCCCTTCAAAATCTCTCATTGTTTGGGACATTGTGAGCTTCTGGGGTAATAGGTTTAATATTTGGAAAATAAAGTTGAAACCTATCATATATCAAAATAAATCCCATATGGACTAATGAGTGAAAGATAGGAAGCCATGAAAAATGCTGACTTGGTATCAGTTGTTATCACTGAGTGATGCTGTGAGGGTCACTTTAATCTCATCTATGTACTTTTCTGATCTTCCAAACTTTCTTCAGTATACATGAACATTTTCATAACCTTCATGCATTAAAAACTCACCTGTTGAGTGCCTATATCTGACACATACAATTTCAAGTACCTGTGGCAAGAACAAACAAAGGTGCTGGCATTGGGGATTATATCATCTCATGAAAGCAGCATGTCTTTAATAAATAGACAGATAAGCAGATGACTGAAAATTAGGATCGACTTTCTGAACAGTGTTTTAAATAGTTAAAAAGCAGAGTGAAGAAGAGTTTAGTGTAGATCCAGGTGTCATGAAAGGTTCTCCGTGAAATGACTTTTTAAAAGGAAGCACAAAGGATAATGATGAGTCAGCTGGAAAAGGGATGGGTGAGGAGAAAGTTCCAAGGGGAGGAAACAATTTAGGGAAAGGCCTTGAGTCAGAGAAGAGTTTGTTCATGAGGTGGTAGTGGTGGTGGTGGTTGTTTACCATACTGGAGATCAAACCTAGAACCTTGCACATGCTACGCTCACACTGTACCACTAGGCCAAATTCCCATCCCAGGCCATGGTATATTCAGGGAACAGGAAAAAAAGATGAAAGTATTGGCACATGTGAGCAAGCTGGATAAGAAGGCAGAAGAGGAGGTTGTAGATAGAAATGAGTTAAAATATACTTGAGATACCACTTCTATGAAATGGGTAAAATTAAAACAGTGATGATACATAATTCTGGAAGCTTACACTGAAATACTGCTCATATCATGAAATACTGCTCATATCATAAAATACTGCTCAATCTTTGAAATGTAGCAGAAATCATAAGGATATCTCTATCTCTTGATAACTTACTTTTTGAAATTTACTCTCAGAGAATCATTCATGAAGATTCAGGAAGATGGTGACCTTTTTGAATCACTGAAATATTCAACAACATAGGAATTATTTAGCAAATTGTGGTAATTAGACTCTCCAGGACACTATAAGGTCATTAAAATAAAATGGTGACTTCTTAAGAACCAGTGAAACACTTACTTTCTGGTATTGACTGCCTAGTGGGGACAATAAACAGTACACAGGGTGTGATAGCTAACTGTGTGTCAATTTGAGTAAGAAATGCCCAAGTGAGTGGATTAACATAATTCTGGGCATGGCTAGATGTTTCTTCAGAGGAGTTCGAATCATTTCCTTCACATTGGACACAGTCTCCTGGCTCCCACTGCAGACTCTTTAGCCTCCCAGTCAGACTCTTCAGTCTTCTGTTGTAGATCCTTCAGCTTCCCGATATGGACTCATGCAGGACTGTACCATGTGTTTTAGGTCTTCAACTGTTGATTGGATCCTTCGGATCTCCAGTGAGCAGACAGCCTTTCTGTATTCTTCCACACATGACTCAGCACACAGCCACTGTAAGCCTCCCTTGTATATACTTTATTAAATAAATATTAAAAGATATACTTATATATCTTTTATTAAATCTATCTCTCTAGTGAACACTGACTGATGCAGAAGGCATGATTTCGTAAGGATGAGGGAGGGGGAATATAACTAAGCAAAAATAAATATTTCACTGGAACATGGGATAGATTTTCTATTTTCAAAACATTGTTTTCAAGTTTCAAACATTAGCTGCTCTGTGTTTTTAAGTATTAAGATGAAGAAGATAAAGGAGAAAAACAGTAGCCACTACCATAATAGCTGTAGTGGCCACGTCCACTTTTACTCAGAACCTAGCTGGGGAAAGGGCTGGCCTGGGAGTTACAAGCTTCTGATAATGAGAATGTTGCCCAGGAAGGGAAATCTGTATGGCAATAGCAAATGGATATTCACTCCCTTCTGGATTCCCATGGACGCCTAATCCTACCTCAGCTCCCGCCACATCTTCCAGAACCCCAGAATGAGTCGTGGTTAAGGCACTGGTGTAAATTTGGAAGCCACAGCTGTCTGGTTTCCTTCTTTTCTAGATGCACAGTCAGTTCCTTCCCACATCAGGCCAGGTTTGTGCTCTTAGTGACTCTCAGGGTCTCACAACTTCTGCACTCAAGAATAGCTTGTGATAGTCAAGGTACCATCAGCTACCTCTGCATCTGACATCACTTTGGCTGAGGCTTCAAGGCCAGCCTGTGATATGGTGAATGTCTGCAGGCCCTTCTGTGAACACAGCAAGTAGCTTGCCTATGTCCCTTGGACTCATGGCAGTGAAGATCTCAGCTTACCCACAAGGAGAGTCTGAGTAAGCCACAGGAAGTCTCTAGTGTTTTAAAGTACTGAAAGTTTCTATCTACTAAGCCCCTATATTCCTAGACTTTGTGCCAAACACTTAGAGCAATGAGAACAAGACCTTGGAATCAGACTCCATGGGTCTAACCTCAGCTACTTGCTAAACTGGAAGACTTGGAACAAAGAATTCAAGCTCTTGTAGGCCTTGGAGTGATGACGATGATGCACCTACTTTGTGGGGTTGCAGGGCTGCAGGAAGAGTTAGGTAGATAAGCCTCACAGAACGTTCTTAATCATTATCAATATTAATGATCATTATTTCTAATCCACGAAGTAGGCAGTATTATCTTCATTTAATGGATAAAGAAACTGGTTCAGAGAGGTCAAGCAATTTGCCTGAGGCTGTTCAGCGTTATTATAACTGAATCTAGATTCAAACTCAGATGAATCTGAAAGCAAACATCACATTTGACTGTCTCTTGCTCTTTTGGAACACTGAGACTAAAGCTTGGTTTGAATCTCAGGGCTTGGTTTGAATCTGAGCAATATGGAACTGTTCCTGAACATTCCAAAAATGCCAATGATTTGCTAACTGTAATAAAAATAACCTCTCACACTTATACAGTGTTTTACAATTTGTAACAATTTTCGGCATCTACATTAGACTCTCAGGGGGGAAACTAGTTTTAAATTGTATAAATTGAATATAATATAGCAAAACAGAGAAAACATTTACAGTGATCATATTCTCAAAACTGGAAATGTACATTTGTGGAGAAACAGGGGGCTGGTATATATATATATTTGTACATGCGATAGATTACTCATATTTTTAAGGAGGATTGTTCCCATTAAAAAAGATACAAAGGCTTTGCTCTCAGACTTAGCTGTCCTCTGCCCACTCCACTGAATGTTCAGCTCAGTGGAAAAGCAAAGCAAAGAGAGAACAGGAAATAGAGACGAAAAATTCAAACTGCTTTGGAAAAGTGAATAGGAGCAATTTGCTGTATCTGGGGAAGCAAGAGGAAGAGGTGAAAACCAGTCCGTCTGCTGAAAGGACACTCAGGTCTGAGGAAGGATGTTGAGCTCTTTGTAGAGTAGGGTTCAGTGCAACCTCTTGGCTGCATCCTACCAAACACAAAGAGTTCAGTGAACTTTTGGAGAGTAGTGGAGAGGGTCCAGAACCCTGTCTGAAAAGACATGATAAATAGAGTGAGGGTCCAGAATCCAGAGTAGGCTGTGAAGGGAGTGCCTATCTTCTGAGTATCTCCACATGCAAGCTCTGGAATGGGGGTTCTGCATAATACTTTATAGCTCTTACTGATAAACTGTCCCCAGTTGGTATGTGGTCTGTGTATTTACATTTCACAAAATTGTGGCAGTAATTATACTATAGGTATTTAAGTTTTTTTTTTTTTTTAACTTACACCATGAACACTGACCCACGCCCATAGGTAATCCTTACAATACGATACCAGCTCGGAAGCCCCCCGTGTGCATGCACTCACATTTACTTAACTATTATCCTGAAATGATTTCCAAATTTTGACCTTATAATTAATGCACTGATGACATCTATGGATAAAACTGTTTTTTGAGAGCACTGGTTATTTCGTTAGGAAAACAATTAGCAAATTGTCCTTTAAATAAACTGTCCCAGCAAACCCACCTGCAGAAATGTCTGTAAGAGCCTATTTTGTCGCCCCTTGTCAAGGCTGGTCATTCTCCATAAAGCAATATACTTTGGTAACGATTTGGGTAAAGCTGCATTTATTTGATTATCTGTGACATTGGCCATTTTAATATGCCCTTACCACTCATTTTTTGTTTGGCAATTATTTCTTCATACCTTTCAAGCATTTTTATCTGTCACTGTGATTATATTTTAATGTTAGTTACATTATTCTCAATTTCATTACAAATTTCACCACACACAGTTTTCTCATTTGCTTGTTGAGTATTACTAAGATGGCACAGAAGATTTTTCTTCTCCTTTTCCTCTTTATGCCTAGTAAACTTTGCAACATATAATCTCAAGGGTGCATTTGTTTGCTTTCAATGAACTGAGAGTCCTTCCAAATAAAAGAACAATACTTTTTATTTTCTTCTACTTTTTGCTTTTTCTACTTTTAAGTGTGTAAACTTTCCTTAATTTATTTAGTATATCATGACATATATACAATGAATTTTATTTTTCCAAATTATTTGTACTCTGTACTATTTATTAATAATGTACTATTTGTTAAGTGATTGTCCATTCATATAAATTTCAGAATCCAGCTTTACTATATACTGGCTTTTTCCCCCTGGGTTTAGATAACATAGTGATTATAATTGTTGACATGTCACAGAGAAATTTCCTTCCCCTGGTCACTTTTCCTAATGGCCTTGACTACTTCCCCCTGTAGATTCTTTCAGATCAATTTTTAAATCACTTCATCAAGTTCCCAAAAGAATCCCATTAGGATTTTGATTGCAATTATATTAAACCCATAAATTAATTTAGGGAGAATTGATATGAGAGCAGTATTAAATTTGCTAATCCAACAACATGATATATCACTCCATTTACTCTAGTCTTCTTTTATTGGCTTCAATAAAATTTTGTAGATACCTATCTTCATATAGATTCTGTACATTTTTTTTAGTTCACTTGTGTTTATTATTTTAACTGCATTTGAAAACATGATATATTTTATATTTTCATAATAGTTATTCCTGGCCTATGACTATTGATTTTTATTTACTTTGTATCTGATCACAATACTGAAATATGTTAGTAGTTTTAATAGCTTTTTCAATCATTTTTTTGGTTTGGTTTATTCTCTTAGGCTTTGAGACTCTAAGAACATTTTCTGCTTGAAATAAGAAAGTGCCTTTTCTATTCCTAGCTTGCTAAGAATTCTGATCAGTAATGAAGGCTGAATTCTTCAAATTACTTTTCAGCCTCTCTTGAGAAGATCAGATGGCTTTTATCCTTTGACCTAATGATATGACGCATTATACTAGTAGTTTTCCTAATGCTCATGATCTTTCATCAGTGCAGTCTTGGGATAAACCTCACTTGATCACGGTACATTGATCTTTGATAAAAATGATGCTGAATTCTGAGGGTCCTATTAAAAAGATACTGAGCTTAGTAGCTCTGCCATTAAGGGTTCAATTCCTAGCTGGGTCACTTGGGCAAGTGTGTGGACTTGGCCAAGTCACCTATCACTGAGACAGTGTGGGAAATTATATATACCCTGAAAGGTCGCTGCAAGAATTACAAGTACAATACAACCAGTTTAACAGTATATATACTTCATAGAGTAGACATATTAATAATTGCTGTTTTCATTACTGTAATCACCCATTTTCTTCATTTTGTCATGTCAAGTTTTTCACAGGTGAAGGAGTGATTGGCCTCTAATTTTACTGTATCGTAGTTAGCTAGATAAATAAACAAATAGTGTTAGATTTGTACTGGCATTAATTCCTCTCTGTGGCTTAATTTTTTTTCAAATAATGCCATTCATTCAAGGTTAGGAGAGACTGGGAGAGTATTTGCTGACTTGCTCTTGTATTTCACCTTCCAAGAGACCTAGCTACTTAGGGAGTATGGGACAAGAAAGTTTAAGTGTAAGAAGATGTTTAACAGAGCTTTTCTTATTGCTTTGGAATTTTACTTAAGGGTGTCTATAAAGAAGAGCAAGGTATTAAATACTGCTGCATTCTACAGAGAACAGTTAAGGTGCTCTGAGCTGTCCTTTTCAGAGATTGTTAAGGGGCACCTGATTGGACCCTCACTCTTTCCTTTCAATGCCACAAGGAGCCTGTACAATAAGGAGATGCAGGGAGAAAGTCTCAGAAGTTGTGAAAGGCAGGTTTAAGGACAGAAGGCTTTATCTTTGTCCATTTCTTTTATAAACCAAGGGAGAAAAACTCCAAGGCAGTGACTTGTAGACACTGGTTTTGCTTGGAGGGAGAGAGGGCCTGCAAAAAGAGGAGATGAACAACACACACCTCAGCTGACACTTCCTCACCTGCAGACACCTCTTGGTTCACACAGAGGCTCCAGAACAAAGTGAGGGAAAAGCAGGTTCTCCCACTCTTTCATCCTTCATCTCTCTTTGATTGTCCTATGTCACAGTAAAAGAAGGAAGCGCTGAAGCAGTAGAGAAAGCAGGCAGGGATAGGAGAATGCAAAAACAGCCAGAGCCTCTTCTGCACCTCTTTTTTGAGGAACAGATAATCACACTCCATCCTCTGCAATTGTCTTAACCTGGGCTCACCTCCACAGCAGTAGCACCCGTGTCCCTTTGGGCATGGCGCAGCAAGCAAGGGAGACCCTTCCCTCCCTAGTTTCTCACAACCTTGGCAATTTCTCCATTGGTTTTCAGAAACCACTGATTATATTACTTCAATTGGGAGGGCTGGAAATTTGATTTCTATTGACTAATCTTGCTACACTCTCTAAAAATGTATGGATAATTTTGCCAGAACTATGGCAGAGTAAAGATGGGAGTCAGATGCTTGTGCTCATATTCCTATCTTGCCCAGAAGGAGGTTCCATTTGCTTCTAGTTCAGAGTCCTGAGAGTTAAGCCAGGTTATACCCTTCCTCCCCCCATTTGATTGATAGCAGATCCAAAGCTTAGAAATATGAAGGAAAAAGCCTCATAGGACAGTAATGTAACCTTGTTCTTTTTTTCAGACCCTGTTACTTTTCTTTTCTGTCTTTCTCTTCCACTATACGGAAATAAACTTGCATGTGGACACCATTCTCTCCTCCAGGAGCACAGAGATCACCTGAGGATGCTCACTGCAGAGGTCAGGTCTCACCTATGCTCCTTGCTTACTCTGGATTTATAAGGTCTCATTTTCACATGCCTCGACCTTCCAGAAAAGAGAAGGATCTGTGTAGCATGCTTCTCTTTCATACTTGGGACAGAAACAGAATCAGAAAAATGACAATTCCCATCTTCTGATTCCACACCCCTATCAGCAGGTGCCAATACAGCTGCACAGCAAGGACACTAGGACACCTGCTCAGTCACAGATGTCCCATCCTCCCTGCAACAATCAAAGCCTCTGTGCTAAACCACTTCTGCCTGAGAAAGTAAAGAGAGTAACTGCAGAAATCCTTTTAAGAGGGTCCATCACACCACCATGACAGCGATGAGTTTAAATTCTGATCTCCTCTTCCCAGACTGTGATTTCTCAATAATGTCCATTAAAGAATACCTAGGTTCTGAGTTCTCTGGAAGGCATATAAGTTATCTTGCCAAAACTTCACAATAAAAATGATGTAACATACTCTCTCTTAAATGGAATGAAAGAAACTGAGGCACAGAAAGGTGAAGGAATACATCCCTGATCATTCAGTAGCAAATGCCCAGCTTGAAATAAAAAACAGATTCTCTATGGCTCTAAAGCCCATATCCTTTTCACTAAATTCTAATGAGTGCTCTCACTTCATTGAGCTTGGCAATTTGAATTTCTCCTTTTTTATCCCTCTGGAGAAAAGAGAGAGCTAGACACATATCACTTCAAGTAGAAACCTATAAATATGTAAATAAAATATAACATGCAATCAACCCTCAGGTGAAGAATAAAAAGAGAGCCCTCCAAATCAGCAGCAGATGTGGCATCTTGGCTGTACCAAGTCACTTTTCACAGGGAGAATTGGAACTCTTCGGTGAAGTGGGCTTTTAAGCAAGGAGCCTTTGATTTACAGGAGCAAGTAATCACATGGCAAGGGGTGTGGTGTGCAGTCACTTGGTTTGCTGTATTGTTGATTTATAATCCTATAACTTTGCTGTGAAAAGAGCTACCTGGGGCCTGGTTCAAGCAGGACTTTGGGGACTGAAGGAAAGGAGTTTCTGCAGCATAAGAGAATGGTAGGTTCCTGAAGTCATGGTTTTGAGATGAGGAAGATTTTCAGACAGCAAAACCAAGACCCACACATAGGTATTCCATAGAGGCAGATCTGGAGTGTCAATGGAGGAAAATTTATTATGTGTGACAGTTGAAGATAATTTTAAGACACCAACAAGTTGGCTCCTAGGCCACTAAGAGTGATACTTACAGAAGAGGAGAAAGTTCGATCAGCATGGTGCTTACATCCCTCTTTTCACTAGGCTTTCCCTGTTACTGACCTTGACAACCATTCTTAATGTTGTCATCTGTGGCTCTTCCTGTGATCTCCAAATAGTTAATAGTAGCAGACTGCCTGTTCTCCCTATTCTGTTGACCCTAATGGATACTGTCTGAGTATCACACCATCTCGAGTTTAAGCTAACACTGGATAGAGAAAATGGTAATGACCCAAGAATTCCAGGTATGAAATGGTCTGGCATGGAGAAGGTAAACTGTACATCAGAGGCAGGTGTCGAGATGGATCAGTGTGGATCTACCAGGATGTCTGTGGTTGGGGATGTGTTAGAAAGAATCATATAATGCTCAAGACAGTAAAACCTCTGAGAGCCCAGACCATAATGTGAACATCATGTTCTGAAATATGATTTCCTATGGGGTGATTAAAAACAGCAAACAACTAGGGCCTACCTTCTAGGTGCCAGTCATGACATTTGGACAAGACTTCTTGTTTTGATATAATAATTCATAATCACAACATTCATAACAATAGCAGCAACAAATAATGATCTGTTTCCTTATAGGCATCTAAAGAGCAATTTGAGCTTTTCAAAACACTTTGATATACATTATTGCCTTTGCCTCCAGGCCTGTATGAAAGGATGATGAATGATTAAAATGAAGAAAAGGAACAAAATAATGAGTCTAAAAAAATGAATGAAGCATTTCAAGAGAATAGCATGCAGACAGCGAGTGAATTAAATTGCTTTCATCAGTACTAAGAAGTTCCTTTGATCCTGAAGTCCAGGTGAAATCAGGTAGTTCTCAAAGCAAAGAAAATTTGCTAGTCTCTCTCGAACTGCAGATGTATATATCCCCATTATCTGCTATTCATCTTCACCTCCAACACAATGTATTCAAACCTAAATTCACCCTCTGCCCAATCTTTTGGGTTTTTCATCTCCAAAAGTGGTTCTACACTCATGTCTTAATCATCTAAGGTGTCACTTTAGACTCTCTTCTCCGATCCTTCCTATATGACAGTCTGTCAAAGTTCCAGTGTAAATGGCTAGAAGTCTTACCCCGCCCTTGAGCCTGTGAGCTAGGATGCTCTGTAGCCAAACCCTTAGTAGTTTTCTCTCTTAAGGATTGGACTGTGTTCCTGGTGCCTCAAAGACCTAACTGACTCGTGTCTTTGTCAGATCTAGTAGAACCAGAACACTGTATATCCCCATCTGCCCTTGCTAATTGGCCCCTGGTATCTTCTTGAGGAACACTTGAGATGGTAATTTACTGTTGCCAATCCTCTGCCTGCTCTTGGTATGTCTTTGGTAAACTACTCTGCCACCAGAGCCTAGCACAAAGTGTAGCACACAAAGAGCACTCAGCAATTGCTTCATGAAAACAACAGAGACCTTCATTCATAGCTAGTTTCCACAGTTACCACCCATCCCACCCTCAGGAGGACACTTGTGAGCAGAAGAACTCCACAGGATTAATTAACACTTCATTACTGGGGATATGGCTCGGTGGTATGGCACCTGCCTGACAAGCATTAGGTTGTGAGTTCAATTTCCTGTACAAAAAAAAAAAAAAAAAAAAAGAAAGAAAGAAAGAAAAGAAAAGAAAAAAAAAGCAGTAATTAACACTCCATCAAACCATGTGGTTTAGATACCATGGTTATTGCTTCGAGACTTAGACCTAAGCACTTAAATGATTTGTGAACTTAACCCAATAATTCTGAGTCTCAGTCTTCCTTCTGTCTACCTCCCAGAGCAGCCTGTAGGATCAAGCTCCGTAACAGGCATATCACCAGGAACAGAGTTCAAAGGGGCAGGTCAGTGTGCTGCAGTATATCAGTGGCTATTACATGTTGGTGTGCAGCAGCATCACTGAGATTTCTAAGCCTGATGCTCGGAATCTCTGATGTACCAAGTTGGGAGACTGGGTCTGAGAATATTCATTCTAACAAGTTTCCACATGATACTTGTCTTAACTCATTTAGGCTGCTGTTCCAGAACACCATAAATTGAGTAACTTGTAAGCAACAGAAACTTGTTTTGTACAATGCTGGAGAGGAGAAAATACAATGTTAAGGCACTAGCAAGTTAGGTGTCTGCTGAAGGTCTACTTTCGATGCCCTGAGCTCAACTTCATGCTGGTTCTTCATATGCAAAGCATTCTGAGTCTCAATTACAAATGTGGGAATCCCAATTACCTTCCTGAGGCCCTCACCTCATAATATCATTGTGCTGAGGATTAGGATCTAATACTTGAATTTTGGTGGAACATTCAGTCTAGCAACACTTTGAGAACAATGGTTCTAGATGAATCGAAGAGCATTGTTCTTTGCATATTGATAATTTTCCTCTATGAAGTACATCTCTCAATACCAGACTTCATATTTATGTTTTACCCCTTTTACTGCTTTGCTAGAATTTTAACCTAGCCTGTAAATTCCTCTGGGCAGAAATTATACCTTCCATACTCCACACTCTCTTTTTCTGTTTTGCAAAATAATGAGTACATTTCCAGTGTGATTAATAATAGAATAGGGAAAGGGATAAAATTTCAGACTATGTATGCCAACAGAGAGCATTCACAATGGATACCAGCCCTGGAATTCTCTTAAAAATTAATTACAAGGCAAAGAACATTCTGCCATTAGTGGCAATTGGAGAAAGAAGATTATTTTCTTGATGACACATTTTGTAGAGTGTGGGTTATTCAAGATTTTAGCTGTAACTTACTTAAACACTAACATTTCTTGTAATATGATCCCACAAACAGCATTCTAACTCATAATTTTTATAGTGATAGTCAGACTATTGTGTTTTCAACATGCAAAATCCATTACACAGTCATGGGAACTGTTTGCAATAGATTGTAAATTTTTATTGAGATGATCATCTTGCGATTGAATTTCAAAATGTATTATATGATCATCAGCAAATAAGTCCAGAGGGGCAGCTAAAGTACTTTAAATATCATTTATAAAGATCAAAACCCCTGAAAACCCTTACGTTTACCCTGTGGAAAGAGACAAGTCTCATCAGCAGGATCGAATCAATTATTTTATGGATGACTATTGCATTGCAAAGCTGAGATAAGATATTACCTGGTTTCATAACATACATTTATGTTCTTTTAAAATAGTAAGTTTCATAATCAGGTTTCAGTTAAGAATTTTACCAAAGGCCTGTTTTGAAAATAATCAAGAAAATGGCATCTCTGTTCATCATGGTAGTTCAATAACCTTCAAAGGATATTTCCAAGCCATGGAAATATTCACTACCCTTGGTTTACATACTATGAAATCTACTACTGAAATACTTAGAAATGAATATAGTCAATTCCTTCATAATGTTTTGTTCTGTTTTGTTTTGTTCAGTACTGGGAATTAAACCTAGGGGTACTGCACTACTGAGATAGATACATAGATACATAAATACATAGATAGATGATAGATCTTTGTTTTCAAATTTTCAGACAGGGCCTCACTAAGTTGGCCAGTCTGGAACTTGGCATCCTCCTATGTTAGCCTCCTGAGTAGCTGAGATTATAGGCAAGTGCCAGCACACCTAGCAATAGCTTTATTTATTTATTTAGGTACTGGGAATCAAACTCAGGACATCACACTTGCCAGGCAGGCACTGTGCCACTTAGCTATATCCCTGGTCCCAGCATTTGTTTTTGAAAACTCAAATTTGTTCCCAAATTGATCGATGAGGAACTAAGTTAGGTATAGCATGAATTCTACATTCATTTATGTGTGATTGTGTATATAGCGATGTGAAAAATTGTACTCCGTTGAACTGAGAATAAAATACTCAAAAGAGAAATGCATCCCTCCAACACCTGCCTGCTCCCTCAGCTCGCAACCACACCCATTCATCTTTCTATCAACTTCAAACTCACAGGCTGCAACCCCTTAGATTCCTGTCCTATAAGCAAATTACAAGTCTTTCTCGAGGTGTCTACAGTGTGTATTGTAGTATTTATGCATTTCTTAGCTATTTTACATGTGTAAAAATGTGCCATCATTTTTACTCAGTTCTTCTGTTTTTGTATGTGTTAATGGGTAAGTATTAAGTATGTGTTAATGGGTAAGTACCCTACTTACCCCATTTCATCTCATGAGCCCATCAGCTTATTGTTCAATGTGGCAAGCTACATTCCATTTCAGAGACACGTGTTTCAGTTATAGCACAACTGACATATATTGCTTTTTGTTCCATGTGGCTGTACTGATGGATTCTTTATAAACACAGACACACAGACACAGACACACACACATGCAAACACATACACACATACACATATACATTTTGCCTCCATCCCAGAACCCATCAATATCTCCTCTTTGCTAGGAAGCCCATGCTGCCTGCTTCCCTGACCACATACCCCAGCACAGCAGCCCCTGCTCAGTATACCATGCCAACAGCACCTACCTCTCTATTTACTCACTGTGATTTGACCAAAGAACAGGGGTATTAGATTCAGGAAACCTGAGAGCAAGTCCTGACTGTGCCACTGGTTAATACTATAACTTCAGACAGAGACTTTTAAAATACTGATCCTATATTCCTTCATGTATATATGAGATAAAAGTATTTACAGTGAATGGTTAGAATAAAAAAATACATAATAATGTAATTTTCAAAAAATAAACATGAACTTCTTTAATTTCTTGAATTAAATTAAAAGCCAAGACCATCTCTGGGATACAGTCCCAGCCCAAAGCCTCTTGTTAGAAACACAGTTAGAGCCAGGAGGCCTCGGGGATACAGTTGGATCCAAAGAATCTTTCTAAATGCAGCACCAGCCAGCAAACTCTTAAGCAGCATCCCAAAACATCAGAGCAACAGTTGGAGCCAGAAGTCCATAGAGATACAGTAGAATCCAGAGGACCCAAGGGTAACATTCCCAATTCAGGCTGTTAGGTAGGAAACAAGAGGCCCCAGAAGACACAGAGCTAGGAAGCTTGAAGACAGGTGTAGAACCAATTTAGAGACACTGTCAGAGCCAGGAGGCACTGAGGACACAGTTGCTACCCAGAGTGCCTCAGAGAAAACACTAGAACTGGGAACTATCAATGAAATTACCAAATCCAGGGGTCACAGACTCACCCAAGGATCCTTAGGGACAAAGTTGGACTTAGGTACATATAAGATACATACCTAGAACCAGAAACCCACAGGAATGTAGTCTACACGAGGCATTTAAGGAGGACAGAGCCAGGAGCCCTTAGAGAAGCAGGGTCAAAAGCCCTCAGACACATTATTATTAGCACTAGAAAGCCTCAGACTACAAATGGTGCCAGGGGTCCTCACAGCCACAGCTACAAAGGCAGTGTCCCATGTGAAAATTTTCAGAAACAGCTAAAGACACTTTTTATAACACAGCTAAAGGCAGGAAGATCTTAGAGTCACAGTAAGAACCAGAAGGTTCTCAAGGAAGACCAACACATTGACTGTTTCAATTCCACAATAGAAAGCATGCTCATATCAAAGAAATGCATTGACAACATGTCACAAGAAGACCAGTCGCAGCAACAGCCCAGTCCCTCAAATTGAGCCCTGGAAGGAGACTCTTACCAGCACACTTTGTCCTGGTGGTGAGGGGAGGTCCTGGAGGTCCTGTTCCCCCTTCGCCTGGTCTTGTGAGTAGCACCCGTATCTCATACTCCACATCGGGGTCCAGATGCCATAGTTTATAGTTGGGAGAGTCGACAATGTGGGTCTCAGCCCAGGTGCCTGTGGTGGTGCGATATTCCACCTCCTTCAAGATGATGGGTCCATCCCCAATAATGGAGTTGGCATTTGGTTTGATCCACAGGTAGGTGGCCCCCACAGCCAGCAACTCTGGAGGCGCAATGGGCGTGGGAGGCTCTGCAAGGCAAGCAACAAGCAAAGGACTCAGTCTCAAATGTTCTACAGAGAAGAAGTCAAGTCTGTGAGGTTAAGGAACAGAATTCTAGACACAGCTACAGAAAATGGCCAACATCTCATGATTAACCCCATTTATGTCCTACTTCAGTTTTCAAGACTTTTTCTGTTAAATAAATTAATCAGTATTTCTTCAGTAACCTTACCCAACACCTACCCTACCTCCTTCATTTAAAGAAAGAAAAGGAAAAAAAAGATAATGCAAGGAAATGAATTTTCCAAACCACAGCAACCTGTCTAAGACTCTGGTTTCTATTCCCAGGGAGAATCTGTCTTTACTAAAGTGCAATTTGGCTCAAAATCTAGAGGAGTCTGAAGTTATAAAGATTTCTTATGCTGGAATCCATACAAGTTAGTGGAAGTCCTCCCAAATGGTGATATGAGCTTTAGGTAGAAAAAGGATGGTGGTTCAGCAAGCATTCAGCTTCTTCCTCCACCTCGGAGGTTCCTTTCAGCAGAGAAAGTATGTTGGCCACAGTAGACCCAGGAGGAATCAAGGATTAAACAAAAAATCCCACTGAGTTATCTCATACCTGCTGTGTGTTGCTGCCTCCCTTGCACTAAGCTCCACAGAGTCAGCTAAAAAAGACCAGTATTGCAACAGGCATTCATGGTGACCTGTATCTGGCTATTGTACATATTGGCAAAGCTGTAAAAACTAGGTACTTCTTTGATATTTCTTAGATACCAGGAAATTCCAGACATGTCATTTTTGGTAATTCTTGGAACATTACCACCTTCATGTCATTGGATAAAAATCTGAAAACCCAAAAGATCAGTTCACCAACCCAGGTCATGTATGGGACAGGCAACGAAGGATCAAACCCAGCATCTGCATGCTTTCCCAGGTCAGCTATCCTCCTTGAAGACTATTTGCTTCTTGATGTTCATTTCTTACAAACGTAAAATTGGATATGTTTGTTATTCTTATCTGTAGCAATACAGTCATGAAAGGATGAAGACAGTGAAAAGAAACAGAAAGTATGTCCTTTTCCTTATCACCCAACGTAACAGTCATTTTTAATTCTCCATGTTTCATTTCCATTTTTATAGGTATGGTTATATTCTTCATATGGTTACAAATAATGAATAGACTCAATGTAGGGTGTTTTTTGTTGTTGTTCTTGGGTTTTTCTGCCCTCACTTATTACATCTTAACTGTTGTGTTTTGGATCTGACTTGAACCCCAAAACTCTTATGTGTTCAGAGGGGAGGTTTTTGGAAGGTGGTTGGATTGGGCTGGATTATCAGAGTGCTGTACTCACAAGAGGATTCACCCATTGGTGAGTCCAGTAGATAAGTGTGTACTGGGAGATGGGGCCTGAATGAAAGAGGCAGGTCACTGGGGTGTCACCTGAGAGGGTAACTCCTCCTCCATGGCTCCTTCTTTCTCGGTCTGCATTCTGGCCTCCATGAAATGAGCAGCTATCCTCCACACCTGGCCCTTCCACTATGCCATTATTCTACCTTGGAGCTAAGATGAGTAAAGACTATAACCATGAGCTAAAACAAACTTTTTCTCCTTTAAATTGTGATGTTGGGTATTTTGTCCTAGTAACAGTAAAGTTACTAAGACACTAAGGGTTTTGTTTATAAACTATATGGATCTTGCTGTCACTATCTTTAGTGACCACAGAACAGCCCATCAATTTACCATACTAATTAGTGTCCAATCTTTGGACCCCTAAGTTGTTCTAAACTTTGCTATGGTAAACAATGCTGCAATGAACATCTTTGTGCAAATTATTTCAATTGTTCTTGTTTGATATGGTCTTAGGAACAAATGCCAGGAATAGGATTATCTGTCAAAAAATATAAACAGGTCAATGATTCTTAAAGTAGAATAAGGAAGTAGAGTGACTAAGGAATTTGGAGGTGCAATACACTGTAGATTTATTCAAGAATATGTTACTATTGGTGAGGCTCTGAAATAATCACATGGGGGAAACGCAGATCTGAATTTTAGTTTGGAACTCAGGTAAGGGCACTGGGATACAGATTTATTCAGCATTTTTCTTCTAACTAATTACCTAGTAGCAAAGACTCTCCAGAAACAGAATAATTTGCTATAAAACAGGGGTGGACAATATTTTCTCAGTGTGACTCAAAGCAAATCTTAAGGGACAACTTCAGATTACCTCTATTATAGCCTGTCATTTGGTCAGAGTGTGAAATTAAGCAGATTAGTCAAGGTAGGTGCTTTTCTTTAGAAAGCCATGGAGGTTATTACTCAAGACCTTGTTATCTCAAAGGTGTTTGCAAATTGATTTTTGGATAATTTGCTCCAGGTAGAGAAGTAAAGTTGGCAGGCAGATAATTTCTGTGCTCATCCTTTGTGCATTTTAAATATATAGACCCTTTGATCACCATTATCAACTCTCCAGAGTTCCCATCAGTCTCCAATGAGGCCTCAAGGGTGATATTTTGTACCTCTGTGATGACACTGCCTAATTCCTTAATATAATTATTCACAGACTGGCTCTGGACAAAATTAAGAACAGCAGACTTCAGTGCTTTGGGGGCCGAGCAAGTGGCCACATAAAACTCTCTTCCATCGACTTTTCATCATGGTTTGCTGCTCTTCTATTTCAGGTATTGGCAGCTTTCAATTCCTGACTACCAAAAAGAAAATAAAGTATCAATCCTTTCAAATGTTCAGTCTCTTTTTATGTATATCTGATGGTAGGTACAAGAATAAATAACAAACATCCTCTGGAGTATGTGAATGCCCCCATCTCCAGTGACTTGCAGGTTCACAAGTTCATGAGCATACTGATCACTATTGTTCTACCTCTCCTTCTATACCCTCCAAAGTAGGTCATGTAAGTCCATCACACTGTCTCCTGCTTCTGGAGGCATACCAGGAAATCATCAGATTATTGGTTTGTTTTGTTCTCTCTGTTGTCAGTGATCCCTTGTTTTAGAACTGGCATTCCAAGTAGTTCATGCAGAAAAAAGCAAGAATGAGGCACAACATATATATATTTTAAGTAGGCAGTCCACTATTTTTTGAATGCATACAAAAATCATGTCTAACTGTAGCGACTCTCCTTGATATCTGAGATGAACTCTCTAATAAGGCAATGCAAGAAATGAATGTGGCCACTCAATCCAATTTAGACAGCCAGAGTCAGCAGTAAGGCAGTTGAAGTTCAGGGAGGAATCATGTTCTGTTAAACCAGAAGCGAAGGAGGTGGAGCAGGCCCAGCTGAATATCCACTCCCTTATTTTTTAATGGAGATATTTATGCAATTAACAAGAATAGTTATTAAGGACATTAATTTTCAACTTTGGGTAGAACATAGGCCCTAAAGATCTAAGAAAAATTTAAACTCTTTCCCACAAAAAATACACAAAAGCACATAGTCTAGAGTTCTGCACACAATACTAGGAACTCAGGAATCTTTCTGAAACCCATGCTCAAATCTCTGAGTGGTCTATGATGAAAACAGAGGCAATCTACAGAGAGTCTGCTGACAGGCCACATCCCTGGAATATTTACATCTCTCTGGAACTCTGAACTACCCTTTGCTGTAAGGGGTAGAGGCTGGCAATGCAGTCTTAGAAGGAGACTTGATGAAGAAGTCACAAGATTAGCACTTTCAGGCTCCCCAATTCTCAAATCTTTGGGCAAAATAAACATGCTGAGATTTCCACAGCATAATGCCATGTAAATATCTAAGTCCCATGATCATAACCTACCCAACATCTTCATAGATTTAATATTTGTGTTCAATATTTAAAGGACAAACACATGACCCTATCCAAGAAATGATATAGCCTCTATAGAAAACTTTCACAGAGGCCATGTTCTCAAGTTTACCTTCCTTTACATGAAAGGCTTTATCTGGCTGAGCTCTTTCAATAAACAACCTGGCAGGGAGAACATTCTGGAAAGAAACCCCAAACACCATTTACCTGTGCATCTCACGTGCTCATCAGAGAACTAAGTGGCTGGAACTTAGTGGTAAAGAGATACACAGTCTCTCTGTGCTGTGGAATCAAGAGGGTAAGGCAGCTGAATGAAGCAGCAATGGAAAACTGGAATAAAGATCATGCTGGGCATGACAGA
This sequence comes from Dasyprocta punctata, assembly GCA_004363535.1. Classification (NCBI taxonomy): domain Eukaryota; kingdom Metazoa; phylum Chordata; class Mammalia; order Rodentia; family Dasyproctidae; genus Dasyprocta; species Dasyprocta punctata. The sequence goes on along the minus strand of RJWM01008180.1, from coordinate 35,909 downwards.
GTAATTACAGGGCCTTGGAAGGGTCCTAAGATGGTTTGAGGTTAGGGAAGGTCTTTCAGACAAAGCTTGGAGAGCTTTGTATAGCGAGGCAAGACATTCCTGTTAAGTCTGTGAGCAAAGAAAATTCCCTAGAAGTCCCAAAGGTCTGTGTTGCTTAGGATGGTGCTGCCTAGGAACCGATGAGTACAGTTAATATTCTGTGCTCTGGACACCCATTTAATTCATTCAGGCACTCATTCTACAGACACTGAGTACATGTTACACACTGAAGTCACAGCCATAATCTTGGCTGGAAGGAGCCCACATTCCAGTCTTCCTCAAGGACTAACACAAAGGAGCATGGAGTGAGAGGAGCTGATACACAAGCTGTTAAATAAGAGAGACTGGGAGGATGGGGAGGGCCTGAGACCCAAGCCAAGGGGATGCTGTGAGTCGGCAGACAGATGCACACCCATACAAAAGAGTATAGCTCAGAGAGAAAGAAGGAGCAGACTGACAACACACACAACAAAATGGACACATCACAAGAAATTAATGCATGCAAAAGAAGGAAGCACAATAATTCACTTCTGTGACAATTTTAAGAATAGGCCAAAACTGTTCTATGATGGTAAAAGCCAGAGTATAGTTTCCTATTTGATCCAATACTGACTCAGGTAAGTACAGGAAATTTCCGAGGTGCTGGAATGTTCTACATATTGGTTCAAATTAGTATATAATAGAAACCAGAACAGTATTATCTCTTGTGGTATAGATTGTCTGGAAAGGTACAAAGGAAAAATTTGGGGTTGTTATAAAAATTTCTGTATCATGATGAGGGTTGTGTAAAACTTATCAGAATGTATACTTACACATAGATATTTTCCTGTGTGTAAATTATATTTTAAAAACAAATTATGAAGAATAACAATTCTGGTTTATCCTTAACCTAGCAGTTGGAAGGAATGCCACTAAATTTTACTTGGAACTGGACATCAGAAAATTAGGAAGAAATAAGCCTTTGACCCTGTGCCATCACCTTCTAAGCAATTCTACCAGCACCACCAGATCTTGACCCACCAATAGTTTTTGTAACAACTGGTTGTTGAGACACATGCCAGTTCCCATCCATGAGCCTCTTCACATGTAAAACAACCAACCCTCTCTTTCCCTGATTCCACACCATCAGCTGTGCAAAGCTAGAAATGGTTATCTGACATCTGATAGCACCTCTGCTCATAAAGTTTAGAAACAAATCGAGGAGGCAGTGTGGCCTTCAGGAAGCTGTGACTTGAGCTGGGAGATGGTGGTGGTGCCTTCTGGGCAGACATCAAAGCACTGAGAATCAGGATCCCCTGAGCCATGCACCAGTCTTGGGCAGCAGCTGTACCCGAGCTGTCAAACGCTCCTCTGGCATGTAGATGGTGAGGTGACCCCTTAATGTAATTCAGCCTCCTCCTCAGGCAGCAATCTCCAGTCCAATTCTGTCTTTCTTTTTCCTGCTGTGAGCACTTGTAACAGTTTGACTCCCAGAAATTCCTACAGAGAGCAAAATACTTCAAATCGCTGAAGATCAAGCCGTGTGTGTATGCATTGCCTGCTTCAGACAGAAATCAAACATTTTGAGAGAAACTAGATGTTACTAAGATGTGAACTGAACCTTGATACGGTTCAAGTGTGGATAAAATGGCCTCCGATACTCACCTTTCTAATTGCTTTTCTATTTACTGATTATGGGGATCCTGGGAGTGCTCTACCCCACTTCACCCACCAACACAGACACACATACACAGACAGACACACTCTTTTACCATTGTCATATACTTTTAGAAATGCCTTTTCTCCCAGTTGGAAAAGCTTTCCTTTTACCTTTAACTGAATCATGCCATTTTCCCCCCAAATCTACTATTTATCTATTTAGTTTCTTTAGACCACAGGCCTCAGCACAAAGTTGTTCAAAAGCACTGTGTTAATTTTAAAAAGGTGTTCTGATTTCTATGCAACTCTGTAATACATAAGATTGAAGATCAAAAGACAATGGGGATGTAGGTGGAACCAGGGTCCTAAATGTTCTTTGCCTGGGCCTTACCACTACCCAGATGTACAAGCTCAAATGAGCTGTCCAACAGTTGTGCTTCTCACTTTTCCTCACCTTGAGAATAAAAGACTCTTTTATGATACAAATTGTACCCCATCTCTAAATTCTCTATGTAGGACCACAAGGATTCTGTGTGTATTCATTGGTTCTATCCTGAATGAAAGTAGTCAGCATTAATCCTGCCTTCTCTTTCTCCCAGGCCTGGGCCTGTCAAGTCCCTGAGCAAAACCTGACTCAGTAAATACAGCATCCAATACACCAGCTGGTAGCAACTGAAATTAGTCTTTATGCCTTTGCCTACCATGTGACCAATGTTCAATAAGTATTTGATGTCTTCTTCAAATGGATAAAAAAAAATTTGGTAAGTTCTCAAAAAATAAGAAATTGAGGTGACAACAAAGAGATGTAAAAAAGAAAAAAATTGTTCTAGAAAACAGTAAATGGACATCCACGCTGAGGATTAGAAATATGTGGGGGGAAAGCCATTAAACAACTAGAATGGAGCAGTAATCAAAGACATAGCCAAAAAAAACGTATCTGAAATGAATAAAGGCCCAAGTTTGCAGACTATCAAGAATACCATCGTTCCAGACAAAATCAATGATGAGACTCAAGCTTAAGCACATCCTGGAAATAGTCTTCAAATACAAGACCAAAGAAAAAAAAATCCCACAAACATCTAGAAAAAATTCAGCTATCCACCAAAACAAAACAAGAGGCTAAAAAATGACTTTGCAGACTTCATCATTTCAATTTGAAACACTGTAATATAAAAAAGTTGCAAAAATAAGCACAAATGACAGCAGCTATCAGGCACTTCACATTTTTAGGCTCCTGTCACTCTCCCTAGGACTTTAAAATAGCAACTGATTTAGTCCTCACACAACTCTCTGAGCAAATACTATTACAATTTGCATCTTTCTAAAAAGAAAAAAAGATATATAGATTAATTAACTTGACCCCAATATCAAACATTGAGTCATTCAAAGAACCATAATTGGCAGCTGAGTATGGTAGCCCATGCCTACAATTCCAGCACTCTGGGAGGCAGAGGCAAGGGGATAGTAATTTCAAGGCTAGTTTGCCTAGCTTGTGATTTAGCAGGATCCTCTCTGTCTCAAAAAAAAAAAAAAAAAAAAAAAAGTTCTGGATGGGAATCAGCTCAGTGCAAAGGTCCTAGGTTCAACCACGAGTACCAAAAACAAACAAACAAAAAAAGAGCCAGGATTTGGGGCAAGGAAGACTGCATAGGGATCGTCATTATCAGTTGTTAACGTAAAGATAATGGTCACACACATGCATGCACACACACAGGTTTTATGGGAGACGTTCGATGTGTCAAGAATGTTCTAGCAAGATAAACTGGTATGTTTTATATCCAATAGAAAGATATTCTTGAAGAAAATGCTATCTACTTGCACTTCCTAGAGAAAAATGATTTGAATGCATACAACAGTGCACCTTAGGATAGATCAATATCATTGCCACTAGGATGGGAGAATTGGGATGCTACAAGGATCCGTCCTATGGGGCAGTTAATTTATGCAGAAGACCTCTCTTTTTTGGATAAGAACCTAAAAGAGAAGAATAATCTCATATCAGACTGAACTTAACACACATCTTATACCATAAGAAGAAACACAATATTACACCTTTTCTTTCACAAGGCATTTAGTTAATGCTTAAGAACAAGGCATTTCATTATTATTCTTGGCTTTGGCAATCATCCTGAAATTGAACACCACAAATTCTTCTGGAAAAGGATCTCTTTCAGACAGATTCTGCATAGGTAGACAAGTCCAGTTTTAACTAAACTCAAACCAACAAAAGCCTTGCCTATGAAAACCTATTAAAACATCTAGAATTAGTGCATCAAAAAATTGGCGTTCTCCTTAGGACAAGGAGATGGGTAATATTCTAATTTTCTTTCCTTTTTTTCTTTGTTTTTATATGTTTTCTCTAATAAATATGCATTGGCTATTTGTTATAAACATAACCATATTAAATAAGTTAGGTTTTCTTATATTTGAAACATTTACATCTGGGTGTGAACTCTGCTGTGGTTCTACACTCTGGATCACTAATGATTTATCAGCCTGTCCTATCTGCCCAGGTAACAGGCACTGGCAATTGAGAACCAACAATGACCACACAAAGGATTCAGTCACATTCTGTGTTACAGATAAGAATATAAAGGCTCAGGTGCTTTTTAGGTAACCTGTCCAATCTCACACAGCAATCAGAACTAGCACTGAACTCAGGTTTTTTCAAACTCTGCACTCTTTTTATTTTTTGTAGTGAATTTTTTCTTACTATGCTGGTGCATTACTATGAAGTGTTCTGTTTCAGCTTCATGTGCCATGATGACAACAGACTAAGAATGCTCACTAAGGATTAGCTCTGTGCCAGGCACTGTGCTAAGGATATTACATGCACCTTAAAACTCTTTCAAGAAGGTGCTATTATTAATCCCATTTTATAAATGAAACAAGCAACAATTACAAAATCAAACCTAAGACTTTAAGGAGGTTGCAATGCTAGTAAGAAAAGCGCGATTCCACAGCAGTGCTTGTAGGATCTTGTTAATAAGATTCTTATGATTGAGAATGATTAAGTGATTTGTTCATGGTTACATAAATTGGTAAGAAGGAGAAGCCATGTCTGGAACTATCCAAAGCCTTGTTAACTTGGGAGCAGTAACAGTAGTCAAAGGTCACGCATGAAATTTTAGGTATAGGAGGCATACAAAACATCAAGGCAGAGATCCCAACATGAGGCTAGGACTTACCTCAAAGACCTACAGTGACAACAAGCAACTGTCTGCTTTCCACACAACTGGTGAAAAGTCTCAATAATGAGAAAACACATATCTGGCATGCAAGAAGAGACCTCTCTCTGCCTTTCTAAATTCACTGTCCAATAAGTTCTGTTCACCTTCACGACTTAACACACAAGTGATGGAGAAGTATTTACTTGTGCCATTCTTTCTGATAAAGAACACTGATCCTTCTCCAACTAACTCACATTTCTTATCCTTCAAGACTTAGCCTCCTCTGGTATGCTCTCACCTGAGGCTTTCAGTGTTCTCTGTGCTTTGTGGCATCTTAGCTCAGGTTTCCAAGAAGTAGGGCCTAAGAAAAAGATTCTGTGCAAATGACTGATCAAACAAGAGCTCTCAGGAAGAGGCAAGATAGGGTGAGGGAAGAAGATAAATAAGAGTGTGATTCTGATTGAAGACAAGTTTTGTCTTAATCTTAATGGAGCTCTGAACACAAACTGCTAGAATCATGTGTCAGTAATGGCTACCAGTACTATGTGAAGGTGTAGGCATCACCACTCTTCACCAGCCAGGCATCTCTCATGTGGTTTAGGGCTGTTACTCTGAGAGCGGGAGAATCAGTTTCCTGGGACTCCTGCATCAACATGTTATAAACTGGGTAGCTATAAACAATAATTCATTGCCTCATGGTTCTGAAAGCTGGAGATCTGAAATAAAGGTGTCAGCAGGGTCACACTCTTTTGGAAGACTCGAGGGAAGAATCATTCCTTGCTTCTCCTGGCTTGTACTGTTTTTCACCAGTCTTTAACCTTTCTTGGCTTTTATGCACATCATTCCCATCTCTGCCCCTCTCTTAAAAACAGTGTCCTTCTCCTATATGTTTGTCCCTCCCTCTTCTTCTAAGAACCCCAGTCATAGTAGATTAAGGCCCACTTTATGACTTTATTATAACTTGAATAATATATGCAAAAAAAAACCTATTTTCCAATAAATTCAAATTCTGAGGTTCAAGAAAGCATGCGTATCTGAGGGGGGCACTACTCAACCCACACAAAGGGCAACCATGAGACTTTAGATTCCAGTACTCATGGTCACAGGGCATGGATAACCAGCCTGGTAAAAGAAAGCTATTGGTGCACTAACAGTATAATGTTCCGCAGTGGAGAAGCCCCTCTGTGGGGAATTTTGGACACATGTTCATCACAGAACTTATCTTCTCTATGTAGACTACAGATCTGTCTCACTAGACAATGAAATGTACAAGGATATGGACCAAACTAATTTTTCCAGGGTCTTCAGCATAGGGTCTTCTAAATGTACTCTAGAATTTTTTCCCTCCCTAATGCAGTAATGCTGGAATATTTGAAGGCAGGAGCCATGGACCTTTACTCTTCTCTTTTCTTGCATAAATACTGTTAGTTCTTAGTATTCAAAGCAATTTTCTTCTATGATGTGGTTTCCACTCATCTACTATCCTCATCATATTTTAATCTCTCTTATTTCAGCTGCTTAAGCCAAAATTTTCAAATCAGAATTGGATCCATTTAGATCACAGCTCTGATACTTTAAGCTATATACTGGAAAAGCTGGTGGCACTCAGCTCATATTTCCTTGATGTATCACATGGGTTCCTTTCAATTTTAGTGGTTAGCACCTCCATGCACTGGCTACCTTCTACCTTTAGCACCTACATCGCCCAGCTCCATGACTTTTCTGTTGCCATGAAATTGTGAATGGTTCATTGTAAGACAGACTACACATGCCAAGATGTTATTGTTCCCAGGAGCAACCCATACCCAATGAAGGGTGGGAGGTTGTAGGTAGATACCCAGGTTTCTTCAGCCTTTGGAGGGACAACAGGATGATTTTACTCGGTACTCTTGATAGACCTGTTGGGACTAAGCATCAGATACCACTGATTGATACCAGATCTTTACTGCAGGCTTTAGGAGCTTCTTTCCTTCTCTGTCTCACTTTCCCTTACCATATTCCTTTCAACTTCTAGATAACTACTTTTATTTATTTATTTTCTTGTACTGGGAATCAAACTCAGGATCTTGCACTTGCCAGGTAGGCACTGTGCTGCTGAGCTATATCCCCATCCCTCTACTTGCAATTTTTGTCTTGGAGTTTCTTTTTGAAGAAATTCAATCTAAAATATGGAAATCCAGAGCAAGTTACTTAACCTCTTCCTGTCTCAAATTTCCCATTTGTAAAAGGAGACAATAATACACTTCTCTTGTGGGGGATGTCTTGATGATTAAATAAAATCAGTATAATCAATAACCTCAGAACACTCCTAGCACATAACAAATACAGTATTAGCTATTATCATCATACTCTCACCCAGTTACTGATGTGCTATTCAGCACTCAGCAGAAGCCTTACATGGTGTCCCAATTTTGTGCTTCCCATAAAGACACAAAAATCCTACTGGACGTATATTCCTATTCCTTTTCCTACATCAGGATAAAGAGGTTCCACAGTAATGTCAGTGTGTACTCCAAACAAATACATTTAAGAAATTATCCTCAGTCTACTTAACACAGATGTGTTTCAACCCATGAAGTCATTTAGAAATGTGTAATTCAATAATGCCTTAGCACTGGATGGGATTTTGTGATCTTCAACACTCTGTCTGCCCCCTGGCTTCTCTCTCTCCCTGAGCGCCTCGTCATTTTCAAGATTACTCTTTGCTGAGCCACTTCCCAAAATTAAGAGCACAGTAATCATTCTAGAGAAGCTTTTCTTCCCTTGCTGGCTAATCAGCAATCCACAGAAAGCATGACTCAAGAGTCTGTCTCCCCCAGAGAGAGAGAAAACTAAGAGAACAGGATTCTAAACCTTTTGAATCAGAGGCCTCTCTGGAGATTCAGCCTGTCCCAAGAATTTCTCACTTCCTCTGCTCCACCTTGGTCCAACAGCTTTGCTGTGGACAGTTGGGTAGGAGGAACTCATGCCTTAGCCAGTTTAGATGATTGCTGCATCCCAGAAACACTCTCCTCTGTGCACCCCTGTGATGATGAGAGCTTTTGTCATTATTATGCAGCAAGGGTAATGAATACTCAGCACAATGTGCCTGGCTTTAGTCTAGAACTTATTCATAATAACTCATTTTTTCCTTGTATCATACCACAAGGTCAATACCACTATAATACACATTTTACAGCTGAGGAAACTAAAGGAATGTGTTATTTACTTATTTTTGGTTTTTACAACTTCAACCCTCCACTGTTACAGTTAGATCTGTAAACCTGGGGTGTAACTCTGAAAATTATATTTCTAGTCTCCTTTGCAAGCTGGTTTAAGTTCAGTCTTAAAAGCAAAGGGCTCTAGATGGAGACTGAGAACTGTAAGTGGGATGATGTTCTCTTCCTGCTTCAAGATCAGTCCAGCAACAGGAACAGCTATGTTCCAGGCTTTAATTTCTTCTGGCCCTCAAAGCATTCACAGCACAGTATCTTCATGGAGGAGCCTTTGAAAGCTAGGCAATGCCATTATAGCTAAGATACTCCCTGGGGACCTGCCTGTCCTTTCCCCTATTCCCTTGGGTTATACCAGCCACAAGCAGCTGCTTCCTGCCATCCATGGCTGCTTTGGGCATCCCACTTTTACTCAGGCATCCTTCTATCACTTGTGTAACATATCCCCATCAATAAAAACCCTCAGTTTGATTCCTGATATAGTCTGGTGTTTCTCAGACCCTTACTAATACAGGAAGATATTATAATCATCTGCATTTTTCACATGAGAAAACTCAAGCACAGGCAGTGTGCATTTGGGACACCTTTTCTGAGCACAGGTACAAAATGAGTCTGAGAGAGAGAAAGACTTGTATTAAGGGACTAGTGAGAAAGCTGCATCATGGTAATGGATCCTATCTTACTGGACCCTCTGAAGATGGAAAATAAATCTCAGACATATGACATGATTACATGAATGTGAGTTCTTTCTTTCTCCATACCCATGTTGGTTTGGGTTTTAATGGTCCTTCTCTTGGTCCTACAGCCCTGTACATCACTGGGCCATTCAATCCCTTAAGATCTTTGTTCTTAGCATCTGAGCACACATATCACATGTGATGAAATTCATTTCAGCTCCATGCATGAGGAAGCCACTAATTTCCCACTGGAGCCAGCAATTCATAGTCCAGAATCACAGAGGGAAAACATAGCAGCATCTTACCAGAGAAAGTCTGAGAAAAACCAAGAGTAGAGGAACAGAGAGTATAGAGAACAAGGGAAGAAACTTGCCATTCAAGGCACCCTGAGATCAGGCAGCTTCATCAGTTGCTATGCGACTATCCACAATAAGATAAGCATACATAGAAGGAGGATGGGTCTTCAGAAAAACTGTTACTTTGCAAGTTTCACTCCCTGGCCTATCCCTATGTGCCAGGCAGAGATGTATAATTAGTCTCTAAGCTGCTGAAATGACTAGAAGTGACTAGAAGTATTAACTCCTCTGAAGTGTCATGAAGGGGAATCCAGATGGATTAAGAGGTTTATCTATATAGCCTGCTCAGTTTGTGGGAAGAGTTTAAGAGATGACTGCCCCCTTTATGTAAAGAAACTGAAAAATTAGCTTTTTCCAAATCCCCATTGCTCCCTGGAGCTATCTCTGTCCTCTTCCACACCCAGCCTGAATAGTAAGCAGAGCCTGACTAGGCTCTTTGGAAAAGGACTTTGAAACAAAAGAATTCTGCAAGATCTCAGGACACAATTCCTGCCTGCAGAGGTCACAATTCTGATAGGTGATCATCACTCTGAAAATAGAAGCAATGACTTCACGCTGCTGTCTTCAAGAGGTCCCTGAGCTAGGTGCTTCTGTAGCTGGAGACAACATAAGAAGACAGGAAAGAAAAAGTAGAATTTATTGCTTAGGATATTACGGGCACTGTTTTAGATATTTCCAACCTCTTTATATACAAACATAGACAAAAGGAATCCAGAGAAACACATAGGGACTTCTAAAGCTTTTATAAAGCAATGAAGTTTTTAACTACAAATATCTTTGTGGAACAAATTCCACTTGAAGATGTAGGGTAATCAACTTTGAATTTTTATATACATCAAAAGTTTTAATTAAATACTACTTGTACTTGAATGTTTTCTGAGACTAGTAAAAGAAATACTTTCAAATTTCTTTGACATGCCCAGGATAACTACCATGAAAGAAATCTTACAATTACATCACATGAAAAGTAACTTTGATACCAATTTCTATCATAATCAGATAGATATAAACTCTACACAGTTTATTAATAAACAAAATTCAGTAGAAAAAGGAGAAAAGGACTAGAAGATGCATGATGCAACTAGAATACCAGAATATTTTATACCTGAATTCAGATGACAGTGATGTGAGTATATACTCACATAAAAGTCAATAAGCTAACCACACAAGATTAGTGTATTTTTTGTCCTTTACTGCATTATTTTGTGCCTCAATAATAAAAAATAAGTCTTTACAAAAACAACAAAATATAGTATCTAAGAATGTGCATATGCAAATATGTATAGGTATATTTGTATGCATATATTCTTCTACATTGAAAATTACCTAACATTACTGAGATAAAATCTAAAAGTCCTTTAAAATTGGAGTGATATTCCATGTTTGTGACCTGGAAGAATCAATATTATAAAGGTGTAGATTCTCCTTAAATTGAACTATGTATGTGAGCTAGTCAAACATCTGACAGGCTTTCTGAATAATTTGACAAACTAATCCTGAAGTTTACATAAAAATGTAAATAGCTATAGATGATTTCCTCCTAAAATATTTTAAAAGGAGAGATAAAATAAGAAAGACTTACACATAAAGTGCTCGTGCTTTACAGATATTGTTATTTTGCAGATTTCATTCTTTGGAATATCCCATGTAAAAGGGAGAGATGCATAGTCTTCCATTTTTAGTAGGGTTCATAATTTGTTGGGTTTACATTTTAGGATATCAAGACTTACCATTAAGTTCCAATAATTTAGAAAGTGAGATATAGATCAAAAATCAAAAAAATACAAGTTCAAGATCATAGATAAAGAAACAGAATGAGTCCAGAAACAGACCCATCCATCCATAAACACTTCATTTATGATATAGTTGGTAGTAGAGAAGAGTGATATTCCCAAAGAAAGAAGTAAGATGACTTACGCATTTATAGGCCAATTCCAATGTATTACAGATCTAAATATCAAAGATAAGCCTATTATTATAAAATAGGATTTTCCTGACCTTAAAGTGGGCAAAGAACTTTTAAAGAGCACACAAAAAACCATAGTCATAAAGGGCATTAAAGATAAACTGTACACCGAGCATTTCCTTCTTTCTTTCATATAACCCATCATCTTCTCCATCTTCTCACGTATCTTCAATCCCTGGGAACCAGTAATCTGGTCTCCATCTCTAAAATTTTGTTATTTCAAGGAAGACAATCTAGCCTTTTGAAATTATCTTTTTTTCACACAGCATAGATTATTGTGTGCATCACTAATTCATACTTTTAGTTTTCTCTGTTATGTGTACACAGTTCTTTTAAATATTTACCCGTTGAAGATCATCCGGTATGATTCCAGTCTTTCCCTATTATGGACAAAACTATGATGAACAATCATGTGCAGATTTTTGTGTGACTACTAGTTCTCACTTCTCTAGGATAAATACCTAGGAGACTAAAAATGAGTCATATAGAATTTGGAGCTGACAAATTGCTTTCACAGGGGCTATGGCACTTATATTTCCACCATCAATGTACAAACTACTCAGCTGTTTTTCAGCACTTGTGTTGATAGCCCTTATTTCAGACATTCTGATAACTCAGTAGTGATATCTCATAGTAGTCTTTTTATTTTATTTTAAAAACAAAACAACCCAAGAAAGAATTAAAACAATGATGCAGAATTCCAAAACAAAATAATAGGCAATTAATATATACATTGCATATTGTTATCTTCAAAGGATTTGTTCAGATTACAAGATTTAAGCATGAAAAGATTGGCCAATCAAACAATGAAAGCACAAACTTTTTTGATGAACAGAGATTAGTATTATAGTTATCTATATTGTGTGTATGTGTGTATATATATACATTTACAGAAAGGTTCCCATTCTTTCTTTTCTCCTTTGCCTATCCAGTTGTACTTGCTTTTTGAGCAGTTTTTTTTCCTTTCATTTTCACACTATCTATTGTACATTTTGGATCTGATTCACTCTTTCAATTTTTTTAGACTAGGGAGACAATATGATGTTTACACATGAGAGTCTGATTGATTTCACTTATGAGAATGGTTTCAAGTTGCAACAATTTACCTACAAAAGCCTCCAGCTTATCCTTCTTTATAGCTGAATAATACTCCATTCTATAAAAATACAGCAACTTTTTTATCCATTCTGTGTTGATGGGCACTTGTGTTGTTTCCAAGATCTAGCTATTACAAACTGCTGCTATAACATGGGTGCACATATGTTGCTGTGGCATGATGTTTTCAATTCTTCTGTGAATATACCTAGAAGGGTAATAGCTAGGTCAAGTGAAACCTCTAATACTAGTTTTTTGAGGAATCTCCACACCAATTTCCACAGTGGTTGTACCTTTCCACACTCCCACCAACAGTGGAGAAGAGTTCCTTTTCCCCCACAGCCCCGCCAGCATTTGCTATTCCTTGATTTCTTGATGTGAGCCATGTTTTCTGAAGTGAGATGGAATCTCAGTGTTGTTTTAATTTGCATTTCTTGAATGACCAGTGATGTTGAGCATTTCTTCATGTATTTATTCGCCATTTGTATTTTCTTTATCTAAGAAGTCCGTGTTCATCTCAGATGCCCATTTTTGGATTGGGTCTTTGAATTTAGGGAGTCTGATTTTTTTTAATCCTTTATATGTTCCAGATAGAAGTCCTTTGTCTGAGGGATGGTTGACTAAAATTTTTTTCATTCTGTGGGTTTTCTTTTCACTCTGTTTCTTTTGATGCACAAAAGCTTTTTAATAAGATGAGAGTCCAGTCGTTGATTCTTTGAGGTACCTCCCGTGCAACTTGTGTTTTGTTCATGAACTCTTTGCCTATCCCTGTCTCTTCAAGATTTCTGCCAACCTTGTCTTCCAGTAGATTGAATGTTTCTGTTTTAATATTTAGATCTTTGATCCATTTCAGCTTTAATTTAGTGCATGGTGATACACATGGGTCTGGTTTTTGTCTTCAGCATCTGGAAAGCCAATTTTTCCAGCACCATTTATTAAAGAGGCTATCTCTTTCAGTCTTTTTTTTTACACTAGGGAGACTATGATATTTACACATGTGAGCTTGATTTATTTCACTTATAAGAATGGTCTCAAGTTAGAAATTATGAAGATGAAAGGGAAAAAAAGTGCTCAAAAGGAAAGAAAAACTGAGATGGGGAAAGGAGAAAGGGAAGAAGGGAAGTGATTATATGTATATAGGTATACATACATATGTGTGTATGTATATATTATACAAAATAGACAACTATACTACTAATCTCTGTAAGTTCATCAATAGGAACAGTTTGTGTTTTCATTATTCGATTGTTTGATCATTTTGATGCCTAAATCTTGTAATCTGAACAACTACTTCTAAGATAACAATATGCAATATATTAACTAGTGTTAATTTCCTACTTTTTAAAATTCTGTATCATTTCTATCCTTTTTATTTTGTCTTGTTTTTAAGATAAAAAAAATTTTTAAAAACGCTATCTTTCAGTGAATATGTTGGGCCCCTTTGTCAAAGATAAGGTGGCTGAGTGTCTTTGCAGCTGTGTCTGCATCTTTTAATCTATTCTACTGATCCTCAGGTCTGTTTCTTTTGCCAGTACCATGTTGATTTTATCACAGTAGTTTTATAGTATAATGTCAAGTCAGGGATTGTGATGTCTCCTGCCTTACCTTTATTGCCCAGAATTGCCTTTGCTCTTCTAGGTCTCTTATGTTTACAAAAGAATTATAGGAAAGGTTTCTCTAGATCTGTGAGGTATACTAATAATATTTTGATTAAGATTGCATTAAATCTGCATAACAGTTTTGGGAGTATGACCATTTTCATAATGTTGGTTCTTCCTATCCAAGAGCAAAGGATATCTTTCCATTACCTGATATCCTCTTCATTCTCCTTTTTCAGAGTGGTGTAGTTTTCAATATATAGATCTTTTACATCCTTTGTTAGATTGATTCCTAAGTATTTCATTTTTTAGGATGCTATTGTAAAAGGTGCTATTTCCATAATTTCTCTCTCAGTGAGTTTATTGTTTGTGTACAAAAATGCTATTGAGTTTTGAGTGTTGATTTTGTATCCAACTATGCTGGTGAATTTGCTTATTAACTGTAGTACTGTTTTGGTGGAGTTTTTGGGGTCTTCTATATAGAGGATCATGTCATCTGCAAATAATAATTTAACTTCTTTCTTTCATATCTTTATTTTTTTAATTTCTCTCTCTTGTCTAACTGCACTGGCTAAGGCTTCCAGAACTATATCGAATAGGAGTGGTGATAGACACGCTTGTCTTGTTTTAGATTGTAGAGTGAAAGCTTTCAGTTTTTGTACATTTACTATGATGCTGGGTGTTGGTTTATCATATATGGTCTTTATCAGACTGAGATAGAGACCATCTATTCTGGTTTTCTGTAGATTTTTTTTATCATGAATGAGTGTTGGACTTTATCAAAAGCTTTTTCTGCATCTATTGAGATCACCATGCGATTTTTCTCTTTGGTTTTGTTGATGTGGTGTATTACATTTATTGATTTGCATATGATGAGCTGTCCATGCATTCCTAGGATGAGTCTTACCCGGTTATGGTATATAATCTTCTTGATAATTTGCTGCATGCTGTTTGCTAGTATTTTAATGAGAATTTTTGCATCTATGTTCATTAGGGAGATTGGCCTGTAGTTCTCCTTTTTGGTTGGATTTTTCTCTGGTTTTGGTATCAGAGTAATACTTGCCTTCAGGAATGAGTTAGGGAGAATTGCTTCCTTTTCAATTTCATTAAAGAGTTTAAAGAGTATTGGTATTAAATCTTCTCTGAGTTTCTTGTAGAATTCTGCCATGAATCCGTCAGAACCTGGGTTTTTCTTTGTTGGTGAGTTTTTCATTACATTCTCAATTTCAGTAGTTGATATTGGGTTACTCAAAATATTTATATCTCCTTGATTCAGCTTTGGGAATGCATGCATTTCTAGGAATCTATTCATATCTTCTGTGTTTTCCAGCCTATGTGAGTAAAGATTTTCAAAGCAGGTATTCATGATCTTCTGAATCTTCACAGGATCTGTAATAATTTCACCCTTATCACTCCTCACTGCAAGAATTTGAGTTTTTTATTTCCTTTTCTTGATAAGATTGGCAAGGTGTTTATCAATTTTATTATTTCATAGAACCAGCTCTTCGATTCATTAATTCTTTGTATTGTTTTCTTAGTCTCAATTGCATTAATTTCTGCTCTGATCTTTATAATTTCCTCCTTTCTATGAACTTTGGTCTTGACTTGCTCTTCTTTTTCTAGAAGTCTGAGGTATAGCATTAAGTTCTTTATTTGTGCTTGCTCTGTTTTCCTGCTATGATGATTCACTGCTATATATATCCGTCTCAGAACTGCTTTCACAGCATTTCACGGGTTCCAGTATGTTGTATGTGTATCTTCATTGAATTGTAGATATTGTTTAATTTCTTCTTTAATTTCATCTGTGACTCATTGGTTGTTCAGAAGGGTGTTATTTAATTTCCATGTATTTATGTAGCTTTTGCAAATTCTTTTGCCATTAATTTCCCATTTCAGTGCATTATGGTCAGATAATATGCATGGGACAATTTCAGTTCCTTTGCAGTTAGTTAAGCGTGTTCTATGGGCTAGTATTTTAGAGAATATTCCATGTACAGAGAAGAATGTGTATTCTGATATTGTTGAGTGGGATACTCTATAAATGTCTATTAAGTTCATTTGTTCACAGGTTTGGTTCAGTTATGTTATTTCTTTGCTGTTGTTTTATCTAGTTGTTCTGTCTTTTTGTGACAATGGGGTATTAAGTTCCCCCTTTATAACTGTGATATTGCATATTTGATTTTTCATGTCTATTGTTATTTGTCTTATGTAATAGCATGCTCCCATATTTGGTGCATATATATTTATGATTATCTCTTCCTCTTGATATTTTCCCCTAACAAGTATATAGTGACCTTCTTTATCACTTTTCATCATTTTTGGTTTGAAGTTCATATTATCTGCAAACACAATAGCTACACCTGCTTTTTTCTAGGTTCCTGTTGCATGGAATATTATTTTCCATCCTTCAATTTTCAGTCTATGAGTTTCTTTTTGAGTTAAATGTGTTTCTTGTTAACAGTATATTGTTGGATCTTGTTTCTTGATCCGTTCTTCCAACCCATTTCTTTTAATTGGTGAATTGAGCTCATTTGCATTGATGGTTATAACTAATATTGTTATGACTTGTTTTAGTGTTCCCCCAAAGCCTCATGCAGTCACAGAGGCAGCCAAGTCTAGCGTTTGTGATTGGTTTGTTGTCTAGTGCTGGAATTGGCAGTGCGAGTGCTGCACCTGCCCAGGAGCAGGGAGCTGGCATATAGCATAAGGGAGGGAAGGAGGCAGGCTTAGCCCATCTTTTACCCTTTTGCTCTTGTCACTTGCAGTCACCATGAATGGCTGCCCCTCAGCCATGCCACCCTGCCTTGGCACCAGCTGACTATGGACTAAAACCTCCAAACACTGTAAGCTAAATAAACCTTTCCTTCCTTCATTTTGGGTGTCAGATATTTTGTCTCAACAATAAGAAAAAAGAGACAAAGACAGATATGTATTGGCTTATATTTGTCATGCTATTTTCCTGTTGTTGGTTCCCTGCTTTTCCCCCTTGTTTAATTGCTTGCCCTGCCTGGTGGTTTCTTCTGCTGTTGTCCTTGGAATTGTTGTCATTTTTATCTGTATCTAGAATATCTTTCAGTACTCTTTCTAGGGCTGGTTTGGTGGGCATGAATTTTTTCAGTTTTCTTTGTCATGGAAATATCTTCTTCATTAATTCTGAGAAATAAGTTTTGCAGTGTACATCAGTCTGGGTTGGAAGTTGTTCTCTTTCAAGACTTTAAGCACTTCACTCCAAGCTCTTCTTTATGTGAGGGTTTATTTTGAGAAGCTGGCCATTATTCTAATGGGCTTTTCTTAATAGGTGATCTGTTTCTTTTCTCTAACACCTTTTAAAATTCTGTTTTGGTGCTGAGTTTCTGGGATCTTTATTATTATATATGTGGGTATAGATTTACTTTGGCTATGGCTGTCTGGAGCTCCATATGCCTCACTTATGTGTGTATCAGAGTCTGTTTCCATGCTTGGAAAATTTCTGCTCTTATTTCTGCAAATAGACTTTTTCTTACTGTCATTTGTGTTGTTTTGCATTTTCATTAACACCTATCAGTCTTATATTGCTTTTCTTTGCATCATCTCGGAGCTGCTGAATTTTTATTTCATGGTTCCTTGTTACTTTTAAGGATACTTTTCTTTTGTGGTCACTTGCCATGATTCTGTCTTCAAGGTCTGAAAGTTTATCTTCAGTTTCATTCAAGCAGTTTTGCTAGCTTTCAATGGAATTTTTAAATTTCCTGGATATTTCTTTGAATTTGTTTTATGTATTCTATTTCTTTCCTATATGGCCCATTCAAGGTTTGCATAATTTTCCAATGCTCCTCTACTTTTTTATCTATATCTTCTCTAGCTACACTGAGCAATTCCTTCATTAAGGTTGTTATTTCTTTTTTTACCTGAGAGATTATTTCTGATCTGATTTTCTCTATAGCCTCACGGATTTGTTTCTTTATTTCACATTATCTTTTCAGAAATTTCGGGTGTGTGACTTCCTATGTCTTCTATTTTGATGTCTCCTGTACTTGTTCTAGATGGGCTTGGGGTTTGAGATTGCATTTTGCTTTTTCATTTTGTCATTTTCACCTCTTGGTTAATATTTTGGTCTCTTCGATCTTGCTAGTCTCGACTGTCCATTGTGTGTGTCTTAGGGTCACACTGTGTGGCTGATATTCACCCAGTTGCTGGATCCCACATTGTAGGGGAGGGGCCAGTCATGTTAATTCCTCTTGTGGGTGAGTCAGGCTGTTGGGTGAGTCCTACATTCTTTCTAGGAGTACTGATGTGAACCAACCCTTAGCTCATAGTGTTACTGTGACTTCAGACTTTTCCAGGCTGCCAGACCCACCTGTCCATGGTATGCACCCCAGCTGGGGCCCTGTGTCACTGGGTGTCTTGCAGGCTCAATCAGGCTCTTATGGGTCAGGGGGAGGCCTCACCAGTGCTTTCAGTAGCCCACCCTGGTCCCTCTGTATGGAAGAAGGGCTCACCCTTGCTCTCACAGGCCTGCCAAGGTCCCCTGGGAATGGGGAGGGGTCGCCAAAGCTTCTGCTGATCCACTGAGGCCTTCTGCATGGGAGGGGGGAAGACTCACCCACGCTCTCACCAGCCTGCCAGGGTCCTCTGGTTGTGGGGAGGGATTGCTGAGACTCCTGCCAGCCCACCGAGGTACTGCAGATGGGGGAAGGGGTCACCAGTGCTCCTGTGGGCTGTTAAACTCCTTTCCATGGGGGTCAGGGGTCGCCAATGTTCCTATTGGCTGCTGGGAGCCTCCACCTGGGGGGAGGGGTGGCCGATACTGCAGTCATTGGGGTGAGGGTGAGGGGTGGCCATCAAATGCTGAGGTCTTCTGGGTGCGGGGGAGAGTGGCTGACACTCCTTTCAGCTGCTGTTGTCTCTCATTTTGGTTTTAATTTACATTGCCCCAGTATCTAATGACATTGTACATCATGTCAAAGTGCTTATTTACCATCTACTCATCCTCTTTAGTAAAATATCTACTCATATACTTTGTCCACTTCCCAACTCTTTTGCTTTGTTTTTGTTTGTTTTGTTGTTGAGTTTTAAGAATCCTTTATATACTCTAAATACTAGTACTTTGTCATAGGTGGTTGGTAAATATTGTCTTCCATTCCATAGGTTATCTTTTATCTTCTTTACATGAGCTTTCATGGAGCAAAAATCTTAATTTTGATAAGGCTCAATTTATCAATTTTTCCAGTGTTAAGTCATGCTTTTGATGTCAAGTCTATATTAGATTTTTACTTTAGATTATATGCAAATTAATCCAGTCTCTCAAATAATTTCAGATTTCTGACAAAAATTGTATTCAAACATTCAGTTGATAAACACACAGCTATGCTTCATTGTATTTCCCACAATAGTTTCTCAAATAACATAAAAATGCTTAAAAATATGTTTGAATTGTTTTGAAAATTTCAGCAGCACTCTTCATTTATTTTTGAAACTATAATATTTTAAAATTTGCATTCTCAATCAGGATGATGGACATTTGTTTAAAAATTGAGAGTATGAAGAATATACTCAAAACTACTAAAATCATGTACAAAAGTAAAACATAGAACCTGCAGTCTGGGAGGCATGTATCTAAAGGGATGCTGTTCTTCAATATCCTTTCTTTGAATTTGACCAGGAAGAAATGGGAGTGCATTCTCAAATTCAGTTAATGATTCAGTATTGAACAGCTGTCAATCTGGAATGTGTAAGATATAATGAGACACTTACTTAATATGAAATTTTATTATGATGGAGCTGCAAGAAGTTAAAACTAAGTACTGCATGCAAGCAAATCCCAAATGCTATCTGCATAAAACCATCACTTTTGTGGTGATATTTAAGGGCCATTTTTTGTAGGCAGTCTCTAAAATGGCTTCCAATAGTATCCACGAACATGTATACCTCTGTTCCTTTAAGTGTGGGCTAGATAGTTACTTCTGAAATGAGGGTACAAAAAGACTATCATCTCACTTGCTAGCCTCTCCCTTTTTCTTCCTCTGCCTCTCTGTCTTCTTCTTGCTTCTATCTCCCTCCTTGTTCATCTCTATTTCCTTCCCTCCTACCTCCTGCCCTTCCTTCTCTCTCCTCTTATCTCTCTGCCATATTGTAAGGCATCTTATGGAGGGGCACACAAAGTGAAGAGTTGATATCTTTGGCCAACAACTGAGTTGCTAAAGCCTGCCAAGGGCCACATGTGTGATCTTTTAAGTGAATTCTCTTTAGACTGTCAAGAGCCATGAAAGTGAGCTTGGAAGCAGATGCTCCCCCAGGCAAGCCACAGAATACAGTAGCTCAGGCCATCCCAATAGTGCACCTTCCAAGAGACACCTACCTAAAAGACCCAGTTGAGCTGCACCAGCATTTCTAACCCTATCCTGTGAGATAATACATGTGCATTGTTTCAAGTCACTACAATTTGGGTAAATTTTTGTGTGGTCATTGTTGACTAACACATTATATTTTTGCTACAGGTAACTAATAATTTTGAGGTATACAATCAGACTAGTCTCAGCTAGAATATAAGATGATTTTAAATAAGAAAAACTTCAATCAAATACACCCAAAAAGATGCTTGACACTTCCTTTAAGATCAATTTCAGAACTCCTTGGAAGATGAAGCCCACAAATACACAGTTTGGGGAAGATAGGAGTGAATCTATTTGAGACAAAAATAAAAGGAGGCAGCCCACTCTTATTGAAGGATGCCCTACAAGGAGACATTTTAATGCACTTAAAAATATACTTGATAAACCCAGTGTTCTATTTTGTAGCAATAAGCAAATATGGGTATTACCATCTTGACATTTTGTATGCTGCTTCTCTGCCTTCTATCATGCTGATACCTATAAAGGCACTAATTTACCAAATACATGAAAGGAAGACAACTGGTGAAGAAACCATCAAGATACAGATAGATGTATAGACAGAGCCCAATCAGACACAAAAGTGTGGGTCAGGACGGGCCTATGTCAACTTATGGTGAATTCAGATGTTTTAGCAGGGATAGCATCACATTTTATAATAAAAAGTAGCCCTAAAAAATCTACCTTTATATCATCAGTGGAGTGGCAGAAATGGAGGGAAATGTTTAAAATTCACCTCTGTGGTCATCTGTGCAATAAAATGAGAAGTGAATTTGCACTGTTTCAAAGATGTATCTTGGCTTATTCAATGAGGCACACTGACGGTCTTTGTGCTATCTTTCTTCTCTGAAGAAAATTACATATAAGTAATACAAATTTTTAAAAAATCTTGCTTACAACTTTATCTAGAGCTTAATCAGTAAAGTCATCTGATTAAAGCCACATATACCAAAGGACAAACAGGTTCAGTGCAGCAATGTCCTCAAACTATTAACATTTTTTTAAAAAAAATTGATCTAATGGTATCATTCCTGTAGAGCTTTTATAGCCTGGAGGCCTTTATAGCATCTTCAAATTGTCCCCATGAATTTCCTCGTCTACCTTTGAGTCTCTTAAGGGAAAGGAAATGTAACTTATATTATATTATCCTAGCTGGAAACCTCAGTGAGGTTTCCCAGTAGCTGGGGTGTACTTAAGATTGACCCCGAACTATCAATGTTCTGTCCAGAAGGGTGATGAGGAATACTTGGGGGTGTCAAGGTCAATTCAAAAGTTAAGTAACCAGCTCCTTGACAGACAAAAATAAAAAATCAAGACTGTCTAAGAAATGGGAGCATCATCAATGAATCTCTGCATGGCTTTGTCCTTGCAGGAGTCTTTTAAGTGGATTCAAGTGTACTTGCACCTAAATGGCAACAGCCAGCTCCCTCCAAGTCCATCCCCTACACAGACAAAGTACTGATTTTATTAACAGTCCTTGTATTAAGCTCTCACATGCAGTAAAAACAAAAATCTTTAGTGGTTGCACCAGCGATTCTCAAACACAGCTGCACATTAAAATCACATGGAAAGGTTTGAAAACTCCTTATTCCTAGGTCTCTACCCATACTAAGTCATGAACTCTGAGGTAAGACTCAGACAACAGCAATGTTTTAAACATTCCAGTTGGTTCCATTATGCATTCAAGTGTGAGAACTACTAGGTTGCATCATTCTTGCATGTAAATACTCCCTAAGTACACATTATGTGCCTCTGATTAACTCCCCAACTACCCTGATTTTTAGTAGAAATTTTGGATAGGAACTATTTATCTTTTGTGGTGTTTCCAGCCCCATTTAGGGTAAAGGTAATTGACAAAGGAGTGAATTTATGAAACAATTCAGGTCATTGCTAAAAATGTAAAATTGATGCTATCGCAGAAGCAGCCCTGAATACATGAGGTGCAATGTCCTGCTTCTCTCTCTCCACCCTCCCCTAACTCCTTTTCCACCCATGTGGCCACCGGATGACATATCCAGGAAGGTATTTCCATTCCAAGACATTTGAGAGATTTTTGGATATAGTATTCTACCCTTTCTAACCCAGTATTTGGGGTTTTTCAAAGAATAACCTCTGATGAAAACAAGAGACAAATCTCATTTCCATGTGACCACCAACTTGAGAAGCTCAGAGTCACCTCACCCTTCTAGTCCAGGTGTTGCAACTCCTGGGGTCCCTCCATAATACATACATCCCTGCGGTCCCTCTCACCTGAGAAGCCTAGAGGATGGGAGCCCCCTCACATAGGCTGTGTGGTATAAAACAAGCTGGCATGGCTCTGGAAATGAAAAGACATGGAACATCTCATCTGCACAGCATATATTTTCTCAGATTAAAAAAAAAAAAAGAAAGAAAAACGTGTTCTCACTTAAGAATGCTAATGGACCACGCAGAGAAATAAAATCCCTGACCTACTTTGAAACTGAACTTATTAAACAAGCCAACCTTATTACTCAGAAGAGACTGTAAAACAGTAGAATCAAGCCCAAATGGAATTCCTCACATCCTTCTTTAGTACGAAAGCCAAGAAAAGCACAAAGGAGCATCAGAACCCTGAGCTACAGTCAGGAGCCAGAGTTCTCAGCTTTCTCCCTGACTTCCTGTGTGACCTGTGAGATGTCACTGCCCCAACCTGAGTCTCAGCACCCTCATTCAGTGGCTAGACAAGGGAGCCTCTGAGACCATTTTTATCTGACATAACTGGTGACTCTGTCAATGCTGTTGTTCTCATTTTCAAGGAATGTAAATAGAAAATTGAAAAGATTAAAAGAATCAATTATCAAGGGAATATTAGATAAGACCCTAGAAAATAGGTGAGGCACTAAGAGGAACAGTCCGCCTTCAAGGAGCCCATAGCCTGGCAGAGCTGGGGGTTGGCCCATATTGATGAATGGATTTATTTCCTAACAGCAATTTGAAAGCCACCATGAGGCTACAGCAGACATAACACAACCTGTGTCTGCATCGAGAATTCCCTCCGGCTCTCCACCTGACAACTCTGGTTTAGCTGAATGAATCTTTCAGTGCATTTTAAACTGCTGCACAGTCACAAGTGGCGTCTGCAGATTATAATCAAATTTATCACACAGGGAAGGAACAGAGTGCCGATACATTTCCATGGGGTTTTAGGGCAATAACGTGAGTCATTCCTGCTCATCCTGGAGAATATCCTGGAGCTGAAAGGTAAGTCATCCAAACGAGATTTGGAGAGAGGCAGAAAAGGTTACTGATAGAATTGTAGGCGTTAGTCACCCACACAACGCTGGATTAGTCAGTAATGATGTGTGTTACTGTGGGGTGTTTAATGGTGCTACTCAGAAAACGTCATCTGTTTATGTGATTAAGGGATCCTTTTTTGGTCCAGATTTCATCTTCATAGTCATTTCCCTTTATTGACTCATTAGAACCCACTCATTCCCACAGAGATGAAGAAACAAAGCCAATGGAGGAAAAGATTTCCCAGAAGGAACATACAGACCTGGGCTTTAGGCTGAGAACCAGTTTCTTCCAGGGCTGATGAAGGTGGATTCAAGACTTGAAGGTGTATAACAAAGACCAAAGCAAAAGCAGACTCAGGGAGTTCTGCAGAGATCAGATGCCCTGAAACCAGAAGCTATGGTGTCCAAGGGAAAGAGTCTGAGACCCAGCTAGGCAGCACTAAGATCACAAGCTTTGCTGTCACTGTTCTCTTTATGCTCGTGCCCAACCCCACCTAGTAGCTCCAGATATTAAATGGCAATATTAAATCACTAAGTTAATCCTAATGTTAATCCTGCTTTAATCCCAGGCCTTTCCCTCTTTACCCAGCTCCCCCTTGCTAACTTGTTTAGACTCCAGTCTCCTACCCTTGCTACTCACAATCTGCACCCACTAATCACTAGCATTCCACCCCCTTGAGGATACATCAACCCTCCAAGGAAGTTCTGATGAACTTTAAACAGAGTACTCTTTGGTGCTCTTATTATTATGGCCTTGCTCTGACAGCTTTTCTTTGGGTTGCTTTGAAAGTATTCATGTCACTGGACCAAACAGTGCTTGCCTCATCTTCTCAGTGTATAATTCTCAGTAACATCTCTGGAGCTCAAGATTGCAAAAGAGGCAAGACACAACAGTTTCACTGATGTGAAGGTTCTTTGTCTGTAGAGTCCTAAATGCACCCTCCTTTCCGAACCGGGTGTAATAAAGGTTCCATGATATACCAAACCCTCTGTGAATTCTTTCCTCCTCTGCAAAGGGAAGAGAGTCTAACAGTCTCAGTGAATTAGGACTTCCATTCCGCTTGGGATGGTCACCCTATTTTATGTAACTAGACATAACTCATGTTCCTATAGAGCTGGGAGAGCAGCATCCTATCCCTACTAATAAGAGTAAGGAGGTTTAGTCAAGTTCCCTGAGAAAGACAATGGCAGAGTTGGGATGCACCACAGACTTCCTGGCCCCTAAGGCTGTGCTCAACACAATCTGTACTTTTATGAGCATCCTGATGACAATCCCTAGTTTTTGGGTTTTTTTGCCTCTCAAGTTCAACTCACAATTTCAGTTAAGTTCCCAAATTTATGGGGTGGGGTGGGGGGGTTCCCCACAGCCAGTTCATATGGATGGTTATTTACCTTGCCAACAGCTCCAAGAGTGGGTTCTTATTAATTCAGGGTAATTAGCATATTCATCTTCCCACTCCCAAGGTTTAGGGAAGGGTACCTAACCCAATTCAGCCCAATAACTTCCTCTACTTAAGAAGTATGTTGAGTTTAGCACAGTTGTAGCCTGTATCTGACCATGTAGGTCACAGGATGAGAAAACGGAGAAATTAAAGCCAACAAATAAAAGCATAGGAGAAACTGGAATTCTGCAGATAAACTGTGTGAAAGTTTAGTTAGCTTACATGAAAGGCAGTAAGGCCAATTCTTTGACTGCATCCAAAAACTAATAAAGGCTCTTATAAACTGAGAAAAGCAGTAAGAAAAGAAGAGCAGAGGAAAGGGGAAATCGTTATCAGAAATGCAATGACGAAAGTTGAGCAACAAAATGACAAACATCACACACCCACTCCTCCATTTCCAAGCTAAACACGGTTTTGGCAGTGGTTAGCAGAGGAATAATCAGTGGGCTCAGCAATAGCAAATTATCATAGTCCAACTGATGCTCTTTCTTCTTCTCCTTTTATTGCAACCCAGGCTTCATTGATTTCCCAAATACAGAATTGTAAGAACTCAGATCTTAGAGGAGCAAGCTTAGAGACCAACGTCCTCACTCCTGTGGTTTACTCAAAAAAAGAAGCAACTTGTTTAAGGCCATGAAGTGAATCTGAGCCACCCGTGGAAACACAGTGTATATCTGAGGGAGTTTTGAAAAACTGGGTATGACCTTGAACTACCCTGCAGAAGGAGTTCTTGGACCCTAACAACACCATCCCCATCTTCGCCCACCCAGTGTAAGGATGACAGTAGCTACTAGTTGTTAGCAATTTCTAAATTGACCAATTCTTATGGACAATTTCCAACATTAAATTGCTTCTGTTTGAAACATTTAGAGTTTAGATATTCCCTGCAGGGCCTTGATTAACAAATACACTGGATATGTATATCTGAGCAAGTTTCTTTCATATTCCCATTTCTTTATCAAGGAACTGTTGCTAACATCTCATAAACTTTTACTGAAGGCACAATACAAAACATGTGAGCATATAGCCACCTCTGCACCCAGTCCCTGAAAGTCATTTTACAGAATTGAGTTTCTTCTTTCTGCATTGAAATCTTCCTTTTCAGAGATCTTATTCAAGAAACACTACTGTAAGGAAATAATGAATGAAACTATTACCTAGTCAAAAGATTATTTAAAAATTATCTACTGCACAGAAAGATGAAAAAGCCTAAAAATATGATTAAAGAATATTGTTGTTTCAAGGTGAATTATGTTTTTCCTATAAATATAAAAAAATTTTAAAACATATTTTGAAGTCTTAAACCCTAGTACCTCAGAATGTTACATTATTTAGCAATTAGATTGCTGCAGAGGTAATTAGTTAAGATGAGTGATCATACTGCAGCAGGTGGGTCCTAAACCAATATGACCAGGTCTTCATAAGAAAATATGAGATAAACAGATACACTTAGAGAAGTTCATATGAGGACAAGTGATTGGAGAGACATACCTGTAAATTAAGAAATGCCAATAATTGAAATGCCTGCAAAACACAAGAAACTAGGAAGAGAGGAGGAAGGTTCCTCTACAGATTCCAGAGGGAGTATGCCTCCTCAATACTTTTACTTCAGAACTATGAAACAATAAATTTCTGTGGTTTTATTCTATTCTTCATTTGTGAGTTGTCTTAGTTACTTTTCTCTTTTCTGAGACAAAATACCTGATACCCAACATTAAAGGGAGGAAAGGCTACTTTTGTTCACAGTTTGTAGAAGTTGCAGTCCATAATTGGCTCCAAGGCAGGGAGGCAGATGGGGCAACCATTCTTGGCAGCAGAAGACAGCAAAAGTAACAAGAAAGAGTGAGAGAGACAAGATTCTTTCTGTCCGTTATATTGTATTTAGGTCACCCACTCTCAGGCAGGTGTAGCACTCACACCCCTAATCCCAGCCTTAGATCATAAAACCTATCACAAACTCTGGATTCAGCTGCCTCTGAAAAACCTGCACACACCACGACTGCATGAGGCTTTGGGAGAAAATCCAGACACAAACCATAACAGTCTGCCCCTGATCCCTCATGTACATTCCTCTATGCAAAAGGCATTTAGTCCATCTCTAAGAGTTCCCAAAGTCCTAGTAACAGTTGCAGCATTGCTGAAAATTCAAGTCCCAAGTCTTCTCTGAGATATAAGGCAAACTCTTAACTGTGAGCTCCTGAACAAGTGAAAAGAAAGTTAAATACTTCCAATATTCAACGGCACAAGGTAAACATTACCATCCCAAAAGTTACAAACAGGGAGATACAAAGGAATGGGATCCAAAGTAAGTCCAAAATCCAGCAGGGCAAACATTAAGTCCTGTAGTTCCATGTGCAGCATCTGAGGTAGTCTGTTCCAAGATGTGAACTACCAACGGCTTGGGTGGCTCTGTCACTATGGCACTTCCAGTGGTTGTAGTTTCCATGGAGTCTCTCCTGGGCCCACTGTGCTCAGTGCCTTGGAATTTCCCTCAGACAATCCATATTACTGGCTTCTTCAAACCATTAGGATCCCCACTCACAGCTTCACACAATGCCCTCTCAGGGCAACACTTCTGGCCTCCCAGGCCTTCTGAAATCTGGGTGGAAACCTTCCTGAACCCACAACTAGTCCATTCTTCATGCACCTAAAACCAGTTCCACGTGGATGATGCCAAGGTCTGCCTCCAGCAGGAAAAATAGCCAGGCTTTCCTCTCTGTTGGCTTTAAGAGCTCAGTGCCTGGATTTCTGGGCACTCTGAATTCAATTCTGAGGAACAAATTCTCTATGCTGCCACCATTCTGGAGTATGGTGCTCTGTGGCTTTCTTCTCAAAGCAAAGTACTTCCCTTTTACAATTTTGAGGATGCAAAGGGTGGAATCTTGTTGCTTTTTGCAATGCCCCCAGGCCATGTTTTCTATTCTCCTGTTCCTTCTCAGCAATCAAGATCTCCTCTTCTCTATCTTTACTTTTTGGTCAAACTCATAATGTTTTAAATCATTCTGCTGGGCTCTTTGCTCTTGATTCTCAACATAATTCTGGCTAAAAGCACCCAACAGTAGCCATGATGCTGCCTCAACATTTGACTGCCTTGAAATTTCTTCAGCAAGATTAATTAGTCCATCAACCTTAATCTCAGTTGCAGACAAAGTCTCTGGACATGAGCAAAATGCAGACAAACTTTCTTCCGAGCCATAAACACATTGTCTAGAGTCCAACAGTTAATGTAATGCTTCTTTCTATCAGAAACCTACTAAGTCTGGTCTGTACCAGCTTTCTAGCCTTCTGAGCCTTGACCAGAATTTCCAATACAGAGCATAAGGCATCCAGGCTCTACTTTTTTAACAGCCATCTCCAAATCATTCCAAACTCCTCCCACAAGCCATTTCCAAAGGCTCGTGAACCACATGATCATGTATAGTCACAGCAATGACACCACTTCTCAGATATCAAATTTTGTCTTAGTTACTTTTCTGTCATTACTGAGACAAAATACCACACACTCAAAGTTAAGGAAGGAAAGATTTACTTAGCTCACAGTTTTTTGTTTGTTTTTTTGTTTTTGTTTTTGTTACTGGGAATCGAACGCATGACCTTGCACTTTCCAGGCAGGAACTATGCTGCTGAGCCATATCCCCAATCCTAGCCCACAGCGTTTAGAGGTTTCAGTTCATAATTGGCTGATTGGAGGCAGGTAGCAAAGGGACAACTGTTTATGGCAGTGGAAGACAGCAAAAGCAACAAGAGCATAGGAGGGAGACAAGACTCTTTCTGCCCCTTTTGTCTTACTCAGATTGCTGGGATTAGGGTGGAGCAAATCCAATCAGTGGACTTACTCAGCAATCACTCATCCTTAAGCCCAGCATTCTTAAACCCAGCATCAAACCATGACTCAATCACAAACTCTGGTTTCAGTTACCTCTGAAAAATTCCCATCTAAAAGTGTATGAAGCTTTGGCACAAAACATAATATGAGTCCTTATTGTAAAAGCCCTAGAAAACTAGTAGAATTATAATAAAAGGGAGTGAGTTATCAGAATTGTACCAATGTTTTCCCATGGTATGAGTGACCTGCATAATCTTTTAAACTGTGAATAGACTGGGGGAGCATTCTTGTAAATAGGTTATGTATCATGGACCCATGACTCGAAGAAAAGAGGTTATCTTGAGTTGGACTAACCTAATCAGCTAAATTCTTAAAGAAACAGGCTTCTTCCCAGTAAAGGAGATTTGAAATGTCTGGAAGTTTTGATGCATGGGAGTGCTTCCAGTATTGGATTTAAGGTATATAAGACCTCCTAAAAAAGGACAGGGTGGTCTCCAGGAGCTGAGAGTAACCTTCAGCTGGCATCCAGCAATGAAGCGAGATTTTAAGTCCTACCATCACAAAGAACAGAATTCAACCAATGACAGGAATGATCTTGAAGCAGATTTTTCTTCCACGCTGCCAGATGAGAATTCCACCTAGCTTCAACTTGATTTCAATTTGATGGCTGTGCTGAGAGAGCCAGAGCTTAACCACACTGTGCCTTGACTTTTGACCTATAAACTAGATAATGTGTGCATTGTTTTAAGCTACCAAGGTTGTGGTAATTTCTTATTCAGCAACAGAAAACCAACACAGGAGTGCATATTCACTGTCTAAAATGTTATGCAATTGTTAAATGATAAATATACTGAAGTCATAAAAATACATAAAATATGTGTAATGTAATATTTACTTAAAACTATGTGAAATAAAATTGCACTTTCTTCTAATGGCATCTATGTCAAATTCATATACTTGCAGATATTTAAAAAGTCAGAAAGACCCTAGATGTAATACAGTGACATGATTGCTGGTTCAAAGTTGTCTTTTCTTGTGTCATTTTAAGAACTTAATTATAAGCCAGGCATGGTGGCACACACCTTTAATCTCAGCACTCGGGAGGCTGATGTAGGAGGAGCGTTGTGAGTTCAAGGCCGGCTTGGGCTATAATGCGAGCGCAAGGTTGGTCTGAGCTATATAGTGCTACCCTGCCTCAAAAAATCTAAGGCCTGGAGTTTGGCTCAATGGCTTAAGCGCCTGACTGGCAGGTGTGAAGTTGTGAGTTCGATCCTGGGTGCTACAAACAACTTAATTATAAAAGATCAAAATCATTCTCATGCAGTGCAGAGGCTCTTAAAAGTTTCTTTCGAGAAGGACAAAAGTTCATTTGCACTCATATTTTAATAATGGAAGCAAAACACAGGTTTGGCACTCCCTGTATTTACACTGGGCTAGACAGTATTCAAGTGGCCCCTTACCCGAGGCAAGTTCCCTTCTCCATACCTCCATCCCACCCAGAAGCCTCCATCTGCGCCACTCACTGTCCATTCTCTCTACTGAGAGGGTGAGAGAGAGGCAGAGATGTACTGATGGACTTCCTCCTTCTGCTTTTGATTCATCTGGCCCCACCCAATTGGATGGTGCCACCCATATTCAGGAAGTGCCCCCCCACTGGTTTTATGCTCCACATGCCAATTATCTCTGAGAACAACCTCATAGGCACATCCAGAATACTAGGTGTTTCTCAGTCCAATAAAGTAGATAATCAAGATGGAACATCACAATTACCAAGCGCATCCTAGCAAATACAGGGTTAACATTATTCTCCTGCTTTCACAAGTGAGAAAAATGAGGCCAGAAGATAAAGTCATTGGTTCTAGTTCACGTAGCTACTGCACCCTGCTCCTTCAGGCCTGGGAAATGTGATATTTTCTTCAAATGGAAGCAGAGATATGATAAAAGTCCTACTCCAAAATGAAGAGTACAGTATTCTGCTGTTTACCTGTACTGATGAGTCAGAGGCAATGTGGGGAACAACAGGTATGATGGCATTTTGATAGAAAGTACTACATCATTAAGGAAAGAATCACAAATCATATATTTTTATTCCTCTGAAGAGACTCCAATTACCTAAGTTCCAAGCGATCCCCTGTTCAAGCTCCTACAGGATCAAACTACGGGTTCCATCCAGCCTGGATGATACTTAATTTGTCAGCTTAGTTTGTCTTAGGCCATCACTGGTTTGCTAATCGGTGTGGGTTGGCCCCGATTTTAAGAGAATCAAGTAGCATGTGGCAACCCAGAAAGGAGGCCTCTAATGAGAACAGAGAATGCTGAGAGGCAAGCTCTGTACATTTCCTTTATTATTGTTCTTTGTTTGCTTGTTTGGCTTGTAGTTCTGGCATACACGAGTTTTTGTTTACTTACTTATTTTATGCTAACATTTATTTATGCTATGCTAACATTTGTTGAAAATTTATCATGGATCTTTCAAACATGTTTTCTTCCTCTTTTTATTGGTGCATATTAATTATACAGAATAATGGATTTTATTGTGATATTTTCATGCATGCATATAACCTACTTTGATCATATCCTCCCCACCATTACCTTTCCTTACACTCCCAACCCACCTTCCCTTAATCCCTTTTCTCTTGTCTAAGAGTCTCTCCTTTTTTCAGGTTCTGTATACTTCTCTAATGAATTAAGAATGCACAGTAAAATGGCATGCTTGTCCAGGGACAGCTGTTATCTGGGCATCCTGGGATCTGTAGATACTTGGGCTGAGCAGTTAGGATATCCAGATTCAGGCTCACCTCGGCAACAGACCATCAGCCTGATCTTGGTAGTAAACCTGACCTTTGAATTCCCTATTTGTAGCACAAAAAAAAAAAAAAGGGTGAAATTATTTCCAGCTTTAAAATATAACAATCAAAACCAAGGCCAACTTTCACACATTACTGATAGGCATGTACTCATTGGTGCAGCTCCTGCAGAAGATAACTTAGCAGTATGTATGAAGGTTCAAAATGTTCAAAGATCCCAGACCCAGGAAATTATGCTGAAGTTAAATCTGCAGAGTGAAATGATGTTCATATATGGTTATTCATTGTAGTATCGTTTGTGATGGCAAAAGACTGGAAACAATTCAAATGCCACACAAGCCCAGTTATATAAATGATAGTACATACAAACAGTGCAATACCCTAGAGCTATCAGGGAAAAAAAAGAAGGCTCTACTGTGTGTTCGAAAGATAAATTAAGTGGAAAAAAAGTAAGACTCAAGTGAATTTGTATAATATGATATAACTTATGTTAGAAAAAGAAGACAATAGAATGGGAATTTCATTAATCTACGTACAAACTACCTCTGGAAAGATACACAAGGAAATAACACCACTAGTAATCTCCAGGGAAGAGAAATGTTTGACTGGGATAAAGAATGGAAGGAGAAATTTTCAGTGTATACTCTCTTGTGTCTTTTGATTTTGAACCACATAAATACGTTACCTCAAAAAAAGAAGTAACTATAATTTTTAACTGCTGCCAGCCAGGGATTCAATAACAATCAAGAAAACTCACAAAAGGATATTTTCAAGATTCTGAAGAATTGCAAGAATCATCTTCCTGGAGCCCAGTCCCAAAAGGCTTCTTGGGGACAAAAGTGCTTTCTTCTGCCTTCTCAGTATAACTTTACTACTTGTCTTCTTGTCATTCCATGCTTTTTAGAATTGCTATGTCTTAAATGCAGCCCTTAGATTGTTTAACATTTCTTTTCAATTTTTAAGTAATGGACGTAGGCATGAAATCAAGCACCTTTGGAAAGTGTCTTGATTAGTTTTCTCTTGCTGAGACAAAATACTCAACACCCAAAGTTAAGGAAGGAAAGGTTTATTTAGCTCAGTTTGTGGAGGTTTCACTCCATAATCAGCTGGCTCCAAGGTAGAGTGTCACATAGCAGAGGGCAACAGTTCATGGTGGCAGAAAACAGCACAAGCAACAAGAGCAAAGGGTAGGAACACAAAAGACTCTTTCTGTCCCTTCTATTGTGTGTAAGCCACACCCACTTGGGTGTAGCACTTTCACCCGTAATCCCATCATTGGATCATGAGTCATTCACAAACTAGAAGCCCACCTCCATGACTGCTTCAGGCTTCGGTGGGACATCCAGACACAAATCATAACAGAAAGGGATAGCAGAACTGGGTTCTGGACAGGGCTGCACTTTCCATGTAGCTGTTGGACAAGCTCCTTGTCTTCTTAGTGTCTCAGTTTCTCCACCACTTCAAAAAATTTATGGGATAAGTGATGTCGTAGGACCCTCTCTGCCAGGTTTATCTTCCTAAGGTTCTAAGAATCTTGTGGAATACAGAAAAGTACAGCCTCACTCTGGAAGGGAATTTTGACCAGCTGTTTTGCATATATTTGCTCACTCTAGAACAAACTGTCACATGGCAATATCCTGGATGGACCAATGATGGTTCAGAGAGGACAGAGCTATGAGTCAAATCAACACATATTATGTATGACTTAACTCTGTAACAGGAACTATACTAGAAGATTGAAACAACTCTAAGCAGAATACAATCCTGCCTTCGTAGATATCACAGTATACCCTGGAAAAAGGAGACAAAATTGATTACAATCTCCTAAATTCTATGAGTAGGATTTTCACATCTGGCCATGACAGGAGCACCAGATTTAACTTCCGTTAAAATGCTGCAGATACATGAGTTGTTTTCTCAGCATAGGATTTTGATTATTGATCGAAAGGAAATGCATAGGTGAGATTTATGTGTTTCTTGGCCTTCTCCCTGGGAAAATCTTCTACATTTAACACAGGGAGGTGGAGTCAAGAAGAACATGGATGAGCTACTGCATTGAGGAAGCAGAATTAGAGTTTTTGGGATGTTTAAGTGACTGGAATTTCTAAGGCACAGTACCAGAGGGCACATCTGAGAATTCTCTTCCAGTCATTGGATGATGGCTAGCCTATATATATGCAAGGGGAAATTACCTTATCTAACAGAGAGTAGCTAATGCAGAACTGAGAGCGGAACAGTAACACCAGAAGTCATACTGTGAAAACTGGAAACCTGGCTCGGGTTTAGTGGAAATTCCATTTGAGACCTCAAAGAGAACAAGTCACACTGTTGAGCACTTCATTCTAAAGTAAGGACCATACATTAAGAAGGCTGACAAAACCACAGTAGATCCATTCTAAGAAAGAATAAAATAATCCTGACAGTTTCAGGAGGATATGCCAAGTAATTTAACTTCCTGCCAGGATAAAATTCAATAACCTTTAAAGAAAATTGGCATAATTCAAACTACCTACAGCATATTATCCAGTTTCCTTGTGAAAAAATAGGAGGCAAAAAATAATAAACAAACACGCACTAAAATGAACTGGACCACCACCCCCCCACCAAACACACACACTAAAATGATTCAGGTGTTAGAATTTGCAGATGAGAATGTTAAAATAACCATTATAAGTATAATGAAGGATTGATAGGAAAAAGTTTACTCTAGGGTTAATAGCAGTTCAGCACTGCAAGCAAAAACATTATTGAAAAAAGACCAGTAGAAATTAGCCAAGCACAACAATACAGAAATCACTGAAAAATACAGAAATTCAGCCCCTTAGACAATGTCAAGTGGTCGAATATGTATATTTGGCATGTCAGAGAGATAACTCAAGAAAATAGGCAAAAGGAGTATTTGAAGAAATAATGTCACAAAAGATTAAACACAAATGTAAAATAACAAAAATTTTAAAATACCACTGAGAAGCCAGGTATGGTGGCACAGGCCTACAGTCTCAGCTACTCAGAAGGTTGAAGCAAGAGGATCACCTGAAGTCAGGAGTTTGAGATCAGCCTAGGTAGAATAACAAGACCCTATCTCACAAAACATAAACAAAAACTTAGTGAATCAAGAGAAATACCACATTCATAGATTAGGAGATTCAATTTCATTATGTAGTTAAATTTTCCCAAATTTGGGTATAGACATCATCAAAAATTCCAAAAGTCTTTTAAAAAAGAAATTAATATATTGATACTAAAATGTATATGCAATACAAAGGACCTAAAATAATTAAAACAAACTTGATAAGTGAAAGCACATGCATGGAGGCAGGGAATTCTATACTTTTTACATATGTTTACTGTGAACGTTAGATTACTCTAAAAACATAAAGTCTACTTTTTTAAGTATATGTACGATAGTATACATGCAATGGAATTTGCTGTCTTGCACCTCTGTCATTTCCAGATCAGAAATCTGAGCTGGTCAGACCCATAGCTTGAACACAGCCATTCTGTGGAGCCTACTCTTGACCAGCTAACTTTCAAATATGTGAGCTAATAAATACTGGCTGTTTTTTTTTTTAATGTAATGTAGGGTTTTGGATTCATATTGATTTCAAGCTTTCTGATTAATCTATAGTGAAATAATGCAATATCAAACATAACACACAAATTCATCAAGACATAAAAACAAGGAATCTAGAAATGAGCCTAAACATTTATAAATACTTGACCTATTACAAATGTTCAACTCTAAGATGATATTTGCAATAATGATCCAGGCTTAGTTCATATCATTAGACAAAATAAACCTTAACCTCTGTATAACACTTTATTCAAAAATCACTTTTAAAATGACTACATAGACTACATTTGAAGTGTAGAATAATACAGCATCTAAGAGATAACACAAGACAGTAAATTTTGTTTAGGGGAACACACGTCTTTCTTACATGTGGTGAAGGTAAATATATACAAAAATTGATAAATTACCACCATTAAATTAATGCAATTGTCCACCAACAGACACCATTAATTAAATGGAAAGGCAAGCTACAGAAGAAGATAAGATGTTTATAACACATATTCTAGAAAAAGACTCATAGCCAATAAATACAAATACTCCTACAAATCAATAATTCACAACTCAATTAAAAACAAAAAATAAAAGACTTAAAATCACTTCACAAAAGTGATTACTTCACAAAAACATAGGACACAACTCAAAATCCCTAAGCAATAAAATATTCACGCTTTGATATATCCATACAACATTAGAATAAAATAATGAACTATTGTACTATGCAACATGGATTACACTCACAAATATAATCTCAAATGGAAGAAATAAGAAGAGTACATATTATAACTTTATATAAAATGAAAAAACAGAAAGAACTACTCTCATAGTTATGGAATCTTTGTAAAGAGGAATTCATGCTTTAGAGGAAATACAAGGAAGGTTCTTGA